>NJRQ01000577.1:31328-69209 GCA_003063805.1 Aphaenogaster ashmeadi
CTCAAAAAGAATTCCTTTCCAATAGTATTCTTATAGAATATAAAAAGAATTTCTTTTGTATTTGAAAAAGGACTCAGAATTGGTGACATAAAAATAAATTCTTTTTGAACTCTGAAAAGTGTTTTTGGAACAGAAATGGGATGGAAAAAGAATTCTTTTCATAATTCGGGAATTCAAAAAGAATTCTTTTTGGATTCTCTTTACTATCTGGGATCTTAATCTTCATTCTCTTCGTTCTTCGAATTCTAATCTTCAATTGTGTGACACAAGCTTTACGGTTTTACATTTTTTTTATCACTGTTTTTCTACGTAAAGTCAAAGATTATCGGCGGAATCTAGCAAGAAAAAACGGGTCCCCTTTGTTTGTTGCCCTTTGAAGATCAATGCGATGTGTACATACGCCGAATCGGTCCTCTGTGAAATGGGTTCCCTTCCATTCTAAAGGTCGTGATACGCGGGTGATTATGTCATCCCGGCACAGTCTTACATATGGCGAGAAACCGATGTCCGCTCTTCTTCCCTCTCGCCAGGATTTTTCTTTCGCGTTTCTCGCAAAGCCAGGCGCTGTCCTTTCAACAGTGACGCTATTGTGCAACGTTCGCATATGCAGAATGTTTTAAATTTAAATACTATGTACACATTTCATATTTTATCACGCGTTTGCCTGGGACGCGGTAAAAAATGTTTCCTTCTCGCGAGAAACTAGATCGGTTATCAACAACTTGAGCATACTTATATTAGTATTTTTTTATTTTATCCGACCGCACATGACAGATTCGCGCATCTTTCTCTATTATTTTAATTATTATTAAACGCTTGAAGTGGACAGTATTGTAAATACTTGTACATTAGTATTTTTTCAATTTTATCCAACCGTATGACAGATTAAATGCTTGAAGCAGAGAGTGTTAGTTATAAATGTTTGTACACACATTTATATAAAACATAAACGTTTGTATACAATCAAAATTCGTGTATTCTTATTCTTCGGTTAAACCGATTTGAAGTTATTAAAGTTATTTTATATAATTTCTTTACAGTTTTCGGGGAAGGGGGGATATCATAGATGCTTGTTAGCATCAAAAATCATTGAATTGCTCGTCAATTTAATATGTGAATTAATTATTCCGACTTCATGTAAGGACTGTGTTTCAAGACCGACGAATATGCGACGCGCAGTTCACATGAGCAGGAAAGATTCACAAAATAATTATTATTAGGCACCAAGATCCGCCGCGACCGATATTGGCTTTCTCTCATATTTATATTTATTGAAGTTATGTCTCCGAGACACATCTACGACAACGTTCCTAAACTGAATGTGGGACATTTAGGTCGGATTTAATTTTAGTGTCGTCAAAAAACCGAGCCAAATTCGCAATCGGCGACTACGAGCTTTCACGCGCAGGTGCTTGAGGCTCATGATTACGACTGGTCATTATCGACCGACTAAATGAACCTCTTTTTATCTGTTGATTAGCGCGGAAAGTTTTCCGCATGTTAATATATTCCACAGCGTTTGACATCTGCCACGTTATCGCCGACGAATGAAAATAATTGTTATCTTCCCGCCGAACCGATAAATAGTAACGAGTCAGTATTTATATCGGTCGCTCGCGCGATGTTCGTCCCCTCGAAAAAAAAGTTCACCGCGAACTTGCGTATTCACGGAACGATTTCGACGAATGACAAACGCTGAAAAATCTTGCGTACTGTCGTGCCGATTCCTGTCGATTTCCACGTGAATAGCTCGCGCGTGTAGATACGATTTACCGTCGTGTGCTTAACGATTACAGTAATTTACTATCACTTGATATATCCCCGCAGTCGTCTTAACAAAAATTAATAAATACAACGTTTGCATAAAAGCTCTGTTCTGTTTATGTCCATTTCTACCAACGTAGATTAATTTAAATCTCGGTTTAACTTACTCTTTATCTTTTTCTAGTTCTAAGAATTAGAAAAAGATACAGATTAAGTTAAACCGAGATTAAAGTTAAGCTACATTTGTAGAAATGGACATTGGTTGAACTTCTTGTACCGTTCTTCCTTTCTCTCCTTCCCTCCACGTTGGAGAGAAAAAGAGGAAAGATGAACGATGCAAGAAGTTCAGTTAAAAGGGACAGACCTATAATCGAATGTTCTCCGCGTCTTCCTTCAATCATCGCGTAATTCGCATAAACGTAACCTTGCGCTTTGAAATGGTTCCCCGCTTCGTTATAAATGTCCGTGCGTGCGCGATAACGGATATCGCGAATGCAGAAATCTTGCTCGTAACTCGGCATCGTTAACTTTCCGCGCGCATACATGCGATATTCAACCGTCTAGATAACATGTAATAGCGGCTACCGCGCACACTCAAGCTCTTTCCGCATCGTCATCGGTAACTGTTCCCTTCTAGAAAGAATAGCGGCGTGCAAGACCCGGAGAAGACCTCGCTGGTGGACTCGACGCTGCTCCCGAAAATCCAGCCGTCCGCGCTGCTCAATGACGAGAGGACGAGTCTGGCCGCGAACGGCGCCGCCGCGAACGGCGATCCCGAGGGCGACCGGACGCCCAGGGGTAGCGCCGTCAGGCAAGTCCTGGCCGCCTTGGTTGCCCAGCTCGGTACCATCAACACCGGCATGGCATTCGGCTTCTCTGCCATCGCCCTGCCGCAACTCCAGGAACCAGACAGCATCATTCCCATCAAGGAAGGATCGACGGAGGAATCGTGGATCGGTAGGTCGAGGAGGATCTGAAATCAACGGTTCTTTCAAGATCTTCGTTTTTCTTCTGGCATTTTTATTCCTACGGAAAAAAATGTATCAATTCTCATCGGTTTCTTTCTTTCCCTCGCAGCTAGCATGTCCTCCATCGGCACGCCGATCGGCTGCCTGATGTCCGGCTACATGATGGACATGCTCGGGAGGAAGCGCTCGCTGATCATCACGGAGATCCCGGCGCTACTCGGATGGCTGCTGATCACGTTCGCGACCGACATACGCATGATATACGCCGGTCGTTTCTTCGTCGGTCTGGGATCGGGCATGGTGGGCGCGCCTGCCCGCGTCTACACGAGCGAGGTGACGCAGCCGCATCTACGGGGGATGCTGACTGCACTGGCAAGCGTCGGCGTCAGCACCGGGGTGCTGATAGAGTATGCTCTGGGAAGCATGCTTACGTGGAACGTCTGCGCCGCCATCAGCGGTATCCTGCCGCTCACCGCGCTACTGCTGATGTTCTTCTTCCCGGAAACCCCGTCCTACCTCATATCGCGCAGCAGGCCGGACCAGGCGAAGCAGGCGCTGCAGAAGTTCCGCGGCAGTACTTACAACGTGAATCGGGAGATGGAAACTTTGGTGGAGTTCTCAAACAAGAACAACATCAAGCGGCTCACCGGATTCCGGGAGATCATGTGCGCTCTGCTGAAACCCAACGCACTCAAACCGTTCACCCTGCTATTTCTGTACTTCCTGATATACCAATGGTCAGGCACCAACGTCATAACTTTCTACGCCGTCGAGATCTTCAAGGACTCAGGGGCGAGCCTGAATAAGTACTTAGCCGCGGTCATCCTGGGAATAGTCAGACTCACCTCCACGATCGTCGCTTGCGTCCTGTGCAGAAAATGCGGCAGGAGACCGCTCACGATGGTGTCGTCCATCGGATGTGGGCTTTCCATGCTAGGATTAGGCGGGTACATGTGGTTGAAGAATTATTGGGTCGAGAATGATCTCCCGATCGTCGCCACGTGGATCCCGGTCATGTGTATATTTTCGTATACCATTACCTGTACTCTGGGCTTCCTGGTGATCCCATGGGTAATGATAGGCGAGGTTTATCCCGTGCAAGTACGCGGTATTATCGGCGGTTTGACCACTATGTGCGCGCACACGTTTGTCTTCATGGTAGTTAAAACTTATCCCTTTCTGGCCAGCGCGCTCACTCGACACGGTACATTCATCCTCTACGGCTGTGTATCTTTGTTCGGCACGATATTCTTCTACATATGCCTTCCGGAAACTAAGGGTAAAACGTTACAAGAGATCGAGGATTATTTCTCAGGTAGAAGCAACACTTTGACGACCGGCAGAATAAGTAACAAGCCAAAGGTTTTAGAAATTAAAAAAGGCCAGATATTACCATGAAACAGAGGACCACTTTTAATCGTATAACTTTTGCAATGTCGCTTACTTTAAAAGAATCTACTTTAGTTAAGAGAAAGGAAAGCATTTGCTTGTTAACGACTAAGAATGTTATCTACTTTTACAAGGACAATGAAATGGACAGGTACTTTAAAACTTTGACGTTTGCTTTGTGACAAATATATACCTTAGAAAATAAGATAAAATATTTTTAGACAAACGATGAGATATAACGATAAGGCAAAAAGATGTATGCACGTTATATAATTCTAAAATGTTATCAAAACGAGTTCTTAGAGAGAGAGAGAGAGAGAGAAAATGTTATTATATAATATTATATTATATTACTGTTATTTATAAAATGTTATGTTATTTTGCAGCAAACGTGTATTTGTTCACAAAGCATGAAAATGATTAACTACGTGCATTAATATTTTCACAACCTCAATCACGCACGAGATATTATTTGAACAAAATAGCAAAAATGTATAAATTTTAATTATAATCCTCCCAATCTTACTCACGAGGATGTAGAACACGAAAGACCAATTATGCCTTGACGTTTTAGTTAACAAAGTACGCATGAATAAAAAAGATGGTGCTATTTATTAAATCATAGTATTAAACTGTACTGTAACGTGTGCTACGTGTAATGATAGCGTTAATGGGAGTCATGAGCCTAAGATAAATACGAAATTATAGAGAGAGAACATCTTATATAAACTATTTTATAAATTCATGAAAATGTCTTGCATGTCGACAACCAATATTTTACAGAACTAGATGAAAACTTTTCGAACATATAATTTATTATGAAGTGCAGTAAATTAAATGTCATCCGTTGTTATCATCTACAATCTAAACATCACAATCTAAAATCGTAATAACGAATGAAAGTAAACTTTCATCTATATACCTATACAAATGCCTTAATGCAGTCGTTATATATGAGAACTTTGATGAATGAATGACTGTATAAGTGACTTATTTTTTATAAGAAAGTGAAAAGTAAATCTATTGCTCACTTATATAATTCTGTTTCTCTTGACTATCCCTCCTTTTAAGCTCTGACTTGTTTTACTTTTTGAATATAAATTATAAAGACATAATTACCACTCCAATAAAATTTTATTGCCTCAACTTATACATAAGTTATAGAGTTAAACGAGGTTTGTTAAGTTTAGCATACTTTCTTGCTTTTTTCTCATCCAAAAATTGTTTAATCATCTCAGCAGGCAAAATCTCGCCTCTGTATGTCCTTGGTAGTCTTTCCTTGTTCAAGATATTTAGTTTCTCGTTGACATATTCCTTAGCATCAAACGCTTCCGCTTCCTTAACTTTGCTAATTAGCTCGGCATGAAACAATTTCTCCCTCTTCTGGGTTCTCCTGATCCTTATCTTCGCCCATTCGAATTTCATCTTCTTGCGCAGCTTCTTTCGTTTGTGTTTCTTCATTTTCTTACGCCTGATTATTATCATACGCACCGCCTGTTTCTCAATGATTCTTCCATTCGTAGGTAGATCTACAGATTTTTCTGATACAGGGGAATCGTATTGAATGGGCAAACCCTTCGCAGGCTCTTGCAGTGGAGGAATCTTAGTAGGTATTTCAATAATATTTCTTATTAAACCTCCACTCGCAGGCATCCCAAAGTCTATATTAAGTGTCCCCGGTACAAACTTAATGCTGTGTATTGATTCTGTACCGCATGGCACGCCACAATTATCGGATGTTAAACGGGAAACTACATTTGCATCGCAGTTTGATCGCTGCGTCGAATATCTTGCAGCGGCTGCGGTACCTGAGACACATAAGAGAAAAATTACATATATTATTTACAAACCATCTCATACGTGCAAATACTCATAATATATAATAATTTAAATAGACAATACATTCTATTTTAGAAGTAGTGCAATTATATAGATATACATATATTTTTTGCTTATTTTTATAAAGCAAATAGCAATGATAGGTTATGATTGATTGTTTCATGCTTAATTGTGTAAGTATTAGTTGTCGGGAGTACGTACTTATTCTGCCTATCGCGATTTTGCGAAATGCAGCGCATAATGTATTGATCGACATTGCAGCGATAAATGTATCGCCGATAATATAAATATATTAGCAATTACACAGCACACATCATGCACTCAATACACATGCTCCATTTTTTGTCTTCGAATTTTAGCATCAGATGGCGACATCGTCGCTTCGCACGATGCTCGCATCCCTCCACAATCTCTAATGTCTATTTCTACCAATGTAGATTAATTTTAATCTCGGTTTAACTTACTCTTTATCTTTTTCTAGTTCTAAGAATTAGAGAAAGGTACAGATTAAGTTAAACCGAGATTAAAATTAATCTACGTTGGTGGAAATGGACATTATGAAATAAAATTATAGAAACACTCTTCATTCAAGTTTTATCGAAACAGGGAACTTTCAGATTAACTAAAAAAAAATAAAATAAAAATTTCAGCCAGGATGGATAAAATAAACATTTTAGAAAAGAGCAACATAAGAAGCGCATAAATTAAAAATCAATTTTAAAGGCATTAAAAAAATGTATCAGGGATTTAAATAATTAAGAGCTATTTATAAGTTTCCGTTTACATTTCTTAGACTTAATTACAACAATAATTATGAAACCTTTGCCACACATATTGGTATAAAAGGTGAATATATTTAGTCCATTCGCGTTTTAATAGTCCTTTTCGTGACCTTATCCTTTTCTCTGAAACCAAAACGCATACATTTAATTCGCACAACGTATATTAATATAATTATCAATTGCACTATTGCGCTAATTCTATCACAATACTTACATGATATAAACAACGGCGCCCCATCCAGATATCGCATCCCGATCGAACGCATTGACTAAAGCTTGACTGACAGTCTCGAATAGCTCTTCAGGAGCCAGATTCGGCTCATAAAGCGACTCGCACATGCCGTAAAGTTGTTCCGTACACGTTCCACCTACTACAAAGTCCTCGGCCATGTTTCTGGAACCTATCAAGTCCATGTTGCAGATGAACGGCTCGAACGTGACCGGATCCAGCCCGGCGACTATGGGTTCTACGAAGTACGGCCCGAATCTCTTCTCGTACAGGAGATTCGAGATCATGGCGGTGAACGTTTTAGGGTTGATCTTTCGGTTCTCTTTCAGCTCGTACAAGTTCAGGCGGAAGCGCAGTCTCTCCATGACGGTCTGGGTGTCGGTGGCGAGACCGGGCAGGCTGACATACAGACGTGATCCCATCTCGTAGATCTTCTGGAAGTCGCACATTATTGTCTGCGCCTGTATACCGAATCTGCGATCGGCCGCTATGGCCACGCAGTTCTTGCCCTTCATGGCTATCACGGCGCCGCCGTTGTATGCGAGGATACTCTACGGAAGAATGATAAATATGATTCATATGTTGAAACGTATCTAAGGAAGTGATGTTGCGAAACAAGAATAACAAGGTATGGAGTATGGATGAATGAGTGCGTTAAGAAAAAATTGTAAACCAAGTCTATTTCTTGGTGTAAGCTGAAGTTAATAAAATTATACAAGTGGTGTGGAAATTATCTTGCTAATTTGTCGCAAACGTGCGCTGTCATGGGTACGATTGACAGCAACGTAACCTCCAATTGCGGATCAATCTCCGGTCGTTTCGTGAGCTCGACGTCGCGATCAAGAGAGAAATCCCATCACGGGACAATGCGACGGAGTACGAGGGATACTTTTTAATAGATAAACACTCACCATCTTCCCTTGCAAATATCTGAAACCGTAAAAAGGGAAATGTCAATCACAGACGGTCGGTCCAGGATGATCCTTCTTCTTCTTCCTTTCAATATGGCCCCCGTTTTAGCCCGATATTTCATGTGTCGTACGACAAACTTTTTTAAGCGCAGTTATTGGCTGTCGAACAGAAAATTTCTAGAGTCTCCAGAAATTTTCTGTTCGACAGCCAATAACTGCGCTTAAAAAAGTTTGTCGTACGACACATGAAATATCAGCCTTAAGCACAATATTTCATGTGTCGCACGACAAAATTTTTAAACACGTTGATTGGCTGCTGGATAGAGAAATTCTCGAGTCTCTATCTTGTAGCCAATCAATACGCTTGAAAATCTTGTCGTGCGACACATGAAATATCGGCCTAAGGGTGCGTTTCCACTGAGCGCGTCACGCGTCGCGTCAACCGTAGTTAACCAATCAAAACATCCCATTTTGAAATGGAATGTTTTGGATTTTAAAATGGGAAGTTTTGATTGGTTAACTACGGTTGACGCGACGCGTGACGCGCTCAGTGGAAACGCACCCTTACACAGAACCAAGGGCAAGAACCAATCATATTAAAGAATTAACTGTAGCGCTACAGCTGTCTCTTATACACATCTAGATGTGAGAGAGAGCTACATATCGGGCTGTCAATGGGTGCATCCAGATGCACAACCGCTCACTGAGCTCTTGCATCTGATTGGCGTAAATTTTTAGCTCTAAAGGAATATGCCAATCGGATGCAAGAGCTCACTGAGCGCTCAGTGAGCGGTTGTGCATCTGGATGCACCCAATCAGATGCAAGAGCTCACTGAGCGCTCAGTGAGCGGTTTGAGCGCATTAGGTGCGAATTGAAGGTTTCGGTGGAAACTATAGACCATTGGCTGAAGAGCAAAAAAACGACCGCTTCTTCTGTTTTCTTTTCCTCAATAATTGCGCGATCGGACAAGAATGAAGAAAAGCATCTGACTCTCTATCGTCCCCTCTTACTAATGCCGGCCGCCTTCGCGCGCCTTTAACAGGAGCGCGCACTCTCCTGACTCTACACAGGTCGATGGCCACGTGATCTACATATCGGGCTGTCAATGGGTGCATCCAGATGCACAACCGCTCACTGAGCTCTTGCATCTGATTGGCGTAAATTTTTAGCTCTAAAGGAATATGCCAATCGGATGCAAGAGCTCACTGAGCGCTCAGTGAGCGGTTGTGCATCTGGATGCACCCAATGGCACGACGTCAGACGCGCGCGCCGCGGGTATGTATTGTATATATGCGTATGACGGCGACGAATGGGATCCGTGCGTCGCGCGCTCGCGCACACGCACCAAGTGAGCATGGCCGCGCGATGTTATTGAGGATTCAACGCGCGAGCGGGCACGGGAAAGAGAGAGAGAGCACTCGCTGCGAGTTCGAGGGCCGACTCCGAGCGGAGCTGCGACGCGGGAAGTGGAGGGAGCGGACGACGATTCGTCGGTGACACACGAGCGTGCGAGGACAGGTGGAAGGAAACGGGAGCAGCGCGGGCGACCCGTCGTTGACGGCGCGGGGGCTAGGGAAAATGCGCTCGGCGTGTCGCCGCGAGTGCCATGCATCGTCCCGCCGCGGCAACGAGTGACTCGCGTCCCCGCCCCAAAAATAAACGGCCCGGTACGTTTCGTCATCGAGGGAGGTAAAGGGACCCCGGGCCGCGAGCCCGTGTCTCGGCGGCGCGGCGCGGGAGGGACGCGCGGACTCTTTGGTTAGGCCGACCGCGGCACGCGCGGTCCATCTGGATCTGGACCGAGCCAGTCAGCTGTGTGATGCCTGCCCCCCTCAATGGCGGGTACACGCGTGTAGTCCCACGCGCGACCGGACCCCCGCGACTCCGCTCCGCGTCCCGGAGCGCGTGTTCTCCCCCGAGGAGGAAAGGACGGGCTCGTCGCTTTCCCCTCTTCGTCCGAATCGATATTTCGCAACGTGTGCACGGGGCACACGCTCGCCTCCGCCTCCGCGGGCGGCGTGGTGGCCAGTGGCCACGCGCCATTAGATTCGTGCTTTTGATTTCGAACGGTTGGATGTTTACGTCGCGAGTCACCCGAGGTCGTTTGGAGTTGAAAGATTTCCTCGCGGGGAGTGTCACCTTGCCGCGCAAAGTTACGGGCTGACGCGACGCGACGGGACGGGACGGGGGAGATTTAGAACGGCCGTGAGATGCGTGTATGCGCGCGTGTACGTGTGGTGTATTTTACTTTTACGTTATTTTTAAACCGACGATGTACAAAACACACGAACAAAGCCCCAGTCACCGTCCGCGCTCCGAAGGATTTCGTTCTCAGGGATGTGCTCCCGGTGGCGTTGCTTTTGTTTTGAACGGGAGAGATTCGTTGTATACAAGTCGCGAGCTACTCCAACTGCACGCTTGAACGCAAATAATAGCATAGATCTCGTATGTAAATAAGTCATGTGAGTGACTTTGCTGTTTTGCAGGTTTATAGTATACAGTGAGTAACATCCCGCCCGTGGAATTAGTGAACCTATCATTGTGTCATCGAGTTACCAGTGGTTTGTGGATCAGAGGAAAGGATGTCACTAAAACCCAAGAGAGTGGATTTTAATCAGACATGGCACGTGCTACAAGAGACTATTCAGGGAGTGATAACATTAGCGAATATCCCGCGCGCTATATGGAACGACAGATTTAGGTACAAGATCTGAAAATTATTTTACGTCTCACCAATGCGGGAAAGTGTATATATGGTGTGTGTTATGTATTATGATTGCAGCGACGTTTATTCTCTGTGCGTTGCGTATCCCGAGCCGCTGGCGGACCGTTTGTACGACGAGACAAAGAGGTTTTTGGTTAATCATGTTGACCATTTGTTGGTACAAGTCAATTCGTATAATGACAAGTGGGATCTGCTCCCGGCGTATTATCGCGCCTGGACGGAGTACTCGCAGGGAACTTACTACTTGCATAGCTTGTACTTATACCTCAATCAACAACACATCAAGAAGCAGAAGCTCTCCGAGGCAGAACTCATCTATGGCACGAGTTTGCACAATAGGGAGGAAGAGTGCCAGGAGCAGATGGAGATCGGCGAGCTCGGTCTGGACATTTGGAAGAAAAAGATGATAATACCGCTTAAGGAAAAGCTCGTCTCTCTTCTTCTTACGTGTATCGACGCCGATAGAGATTCAAAATTGCTTGCACCGACCGACGTTATTTGCGGTGTCATAGAAAGTTTTGTTCGGGTAGAAGAGCACAAGATGAAGGGAAAATTAAACGTAATAAGTTACATTACAAATTGTTGTTTTTATGAAAAAAGAAAGGTGTTTCTCTTCCGAGAGTTATGTACTAAATTAAATTTTATTTTTCAGTTATATCAAGAAATTTTCGAGGAGCCTTTTTTGGAGGCTAGTGGAGAGTTTTACATAGCGGAGGCGTCATCGTTACTGCAACAGTCGGACGTTACGCGTTATATAGAGAAAGTAACGTGGAGACTCGCTCAAGAGGAGGCACGCGCTTACAAGTTCCTTCACAAGAGTTCTGTAGCAAAAGTGCGTTGTCGTGCTTCGACCGTTTTTTCGTGTGTTCTTTCGTGTTTTAAAAATAATTTTGGGGATCGACGGACATACAACAGCAATATTTTGCTGCAGGTCCGAGCATGTTGTGAGGACAAAATGGTAGCTGCGCACGTGGATTTACTTCATTCAGAGGCAGAGATGATGATAAAGAATGAGAGCAGACGAGATTTGGCTCTTCTTTATCCATTATTGAGGTCGTTGCCAGGAGGTTTAGATCCACTTGTGCAACATCTCACTCGTCACATTACACTGCAGGGATTACAGGCAATCGGACCTTTGCAAGGAGAAAATGTGAGTATAATAGAATACTTGAAAATATTAATAAATATACAGATTTGTGCAATCTTATGGAAAAACACGAATTTCTAATTTCAGGTATACATGCAATTCGTGGAGAATATGTTAAATGTACATTCTAAATATTCTGAAATGATTAAGGAAGTGTTCAATTCAGATCAAAGTTTTGTAGGTGCTCTCGATAAAGCTTGCTCCGCCATCGTAAATTACAGGCCCGCTCCGAAGCAGCCCGTCCGAGCACCAGAATTGGTAAATTGTTCAGAAGCGATGATATTTTCAGCTTAGAATATGGTTTCTATTGATAAGTTATGACACAATATGTATCTTTCACTTAGCTGGCGAAATATTGCGACACGCTACTGAAAAAGTCCCCCAGAGCTGCCTCCGAAAGCGAAATAGAGGACAAATTGAAACGCTCCATAACCGTGTTCAAGTACGTGGACGACAAGGATGTGTTCCAAAAATTCTATTCGCGTATGTTGGCGAAGCGATTGATACATCAGCAGTCGCAATCGATGGATGCCGAGGAGATGATGATCGATGATCTGAAACGGGCGTGCGGTTACGAATTCACGAATAAGCTTCATCGCATGTTCACGGACATGTCCGTCTCGGCAGATCTCAACGCGAAATTTACGGCGACTTTGCGGGAAGGTGATGGAGAGAATCAATTGGGTACCGGTTTCGGGGTTAAAGTGTTACAAGCCGGTGCTTGGCCGCTCGGTCTACCGCCATCGCCCGGCCCGTTCCACGTTCCACAGCAATTGGAGAAATCCATCCAGGCTTTCGAGGCGTTCTATCACATGCAATTTAGTGGTCGGAAGCTTACGTGGCTACATCATCTGAGTCAGGGCGAACTCAAGTTCAATTACTTGAAGAAACCGTATTTGGTTACCGTGCAAACGTATCAAATGGCGTTACTATTGCTCTTCGAGCATTGCGACACGATACCGTGCAAAGAAGCGGCCGCTTCGTTACGTTTATCGCATGACCAGCTGGTGAAACATGCCGCTAGCCTCGTGGATTGTAAGATTCTCAACAAGTCCAACGACGATGAACTGGAGGAGGATACGATTCTCACGCTCAATTTTAATTACTCCAACAAGAGAACCAAGTTTCGCGTGACGGGTGTGTTGCAGCGAGACGCGCCGCAAGATGCGGAAGCCACACACCGCAGCGTGGACGAAGATAGGAAGATGTTCTTGCAAGCAGCTATAGTTCGTATCATGAAGAGTCGGAAGCTATTGAGACATAACCAACTCATACAGGAGGTGAGTTGGCAGTTTCGAAAGTTCAATACAAGTCGCACGATAGTTGTTTTGGTAGCGGTATTTAATATAATTCTGTTGTTTCAGGTGCTGAGTCAATCGAAAGTTACTTTCGCACCTTCTATTGGAATGATTAAGAAGTGCATTGAAACTCTGATAGATAAACAGTATATTGAACGTACGGCAAATAGCGCGGACGAGTACTCATACATTGCGTAACCTTTTAACGTCTGTCACTAATTTATTTCACTCGAGATGCCTCCCAACGGCGTTCTGTTGAAAGTTAGCAAAGCTCTGATCGGCGATGCTAATGAATTAATTAGCTTCGACGATCACTGTGAATGTTCGAGGATAATCAGTAAAAAAAGAAAGAAAAACACCAGTGAAAAAGGAAACGAGCTCTCATTAACATTTGAATGATCGGGAAAAGCATCTTAGACCGCTTATTCGCTCCTAGGATCAATCAATTAATAAATACTTTAATTAATTTACTGACTTGTAACATATGCACACTGAATAAAGTTGACGTTACTATTTTATATTGGGGTAACTCGTCTCGCAAAAAGTAATTTTATACATAATACAAATTTATATTACTTTTTCTTTAATAGAATCTACTTGTCTGAGAAATAGAACAGTCTCTAGTATATATACATCTTTCCTCTTACAAAATGTATACGATTATCTCTAATCCAAGAATATGATCGTGCTATGATTTTTCTCATCGACAAATGTCGTTAATACATAATAAGGCCTCGCAGTCATCCTTAAATAATATATGCATCTTCATGCAATCACGTTAATGTTAAAATCCTAATTTCTCGCCATAAAAATTTCATTCGTTCGATAAGCAACAGCCTTCTCATACTTTACGCGCAATATATATTCTCCGGTTAAAATTATATTGCATGTTATTTTATATTATACTTAGTAAATCGCATAACTTTTCCAGGAAGCATGGAATGTTATTTAGGTTACGAATAATATATTATGCTATGTATATTCTTAATATTATTAGGAACGTGGAGGCTTTAATTGTAGCAAATCGGGATCGAGCAGTGGATTATTGTCGGCTTCCGTCTCCGTTGGCTTGTTCATGTTGCTCACGATGAGAGACGATGCGCTGTCGGTGTTGTTGTAAGGAGAGAAACCTGCCCATTCCATGCCGAGGTATATAGGACTGCACGGTGATTCCAGTAACAAGTGATCCGAGTGTTGCGATTGGTGTTGTTGCTGCATCTCTTGACAGTCCGACGGTGGTAAGTGCGTCGATGTCATATGAGTTGCGATCTTACACTGCTTCTCCTGCTTACGCCATTTCGCTCTCCGATTTTGGAACCACACCTGTTCCCGGGGAAATTATAGTGATACAAATTCTTTTAAACCAGTTACTCCAAGTACATATAATACATATACTGTTAGGGAAACATGCGGAAATTACTTGTACTCTAGCTTCTGTCAATTGGATACGAACTGCGAGTTCCTCCCGAAAGAATACGTCGGGGTAATGGGTCTTCTGAAAAGCACGTTCCAACTCCTCCAGCTGGAAATTGGAAAATGTGGTGCGGTACCTACGCTGCTTCCTTTTGCCGATGACACAGGACGGTCTCTCTTCGCTCTCAGGACTAGTCGAGAAATCATACGCTACAAGAAGATACAGTTTATTCGTCCAATTGACAAGATCGTCTTGACGCTATTACAGGATAAGGACGTCGGAATGGAATTCGCGAAGTAGCGTTCATCAGTGACCCAGCGCGGTATGAAACTTCATCGCGAAGCGATTCGCTCGTCGAATTTAACGCCGCGGTGTTCCGCGGGCACGTCGGAGCGGCAAACGCTTCATAACTGTTAAACTGATTACCGCTAACTCTATTTAAGGAAAAGGGTTGACTGCGGATCCACTTAATGCACTTAGCAATAACTTAATTGAGCGACACTCTACCCCAACTTGGGATACCGACAACGGAGACAGAGGCGGTAAATTAAATCAGATCCGGGTTGGCACACGGCGTCGTGCACTTACTGAATTTTGTAGGGAAGCAGACAGAGGTGGATTGCACGCCGATCAGACCGGTCAGGGCGGTCGACTGCAGATCGTCACCCTGGTTGACGTCGTCGGGGACGTTCGTCGACGACGTTACGATCGCACCGGCTGACACCAGCGGATCGCGCGGCGCGCCGACCAGAAATAGCTGCCTGCCGTTCTCGTTTCCGCTCTCGTCGTCCTCGGTCAAATCCATCCCGCGAGAACTCCTGATCCCCCGAGGAACGTCGGCAGGTCGAGTATAATTGAATTAATCGCGCGCGAGGCGAAGCGCGCGATACAACGTTGAAGTTCGGTCAACAGGAAGTTCGTTCGCATTCGAGCCAACTGCCCGGCGACTCCTCGACGTTTCCTCGTCCTCCGCCTTCTTCGAGTTTTTTTTTTCCTTTCCTTACACTTGTACAACGCGCATAGACGGAGTAGGGGACAGAGTATACTCAACGTGAACTCCCTCAAGGGGTGTGGTGAAGCCTAAAAAATGTGTTGCTTGTACACCACTAATCAATAGTGTACGGCTGTTATAGTACGACCGTGCGATGAGGAGAGTTGTAGATCTCTCGTCGACCTTACGGCGGCTCAATCTCGCGGACTTGCAATTTTGTAGTTGCATTTTTATGACAACGAGCAATCTTCCTCTCGGCTGTTTGAGGCTGAAGATGCAACACCTTCACGCGTGTCGAGATGTTTAGCGCTGCTAATTCTGCATTTTCTTTTGCAATCAACAACTTAAGGATTCATTAACGATACAAATATTATATTTCAGTAGTATTATAAAAATAAAGTGCACGTAAAATGTAACTTTTTTTTAAACTTTATTGTTCGCGGTGTAGTGTATTACAATATGTACAAAACTTATTGCATTTATTCATACTTAACAAATAACAAATAAATTATGTGCTTTAGCAGTGCAGATCATATCCCTCTCACATTCTCAAGAGTGAAAAAACTAAATTCTAAATTAGGCCTCGTCTGGAAAATGCTGTTGCTTGATAAAACTTTATAAATTTTGTACCGATTTGTTTGCGTGCAATCTCTCTAATTATGTAGATTTCTACAGAATTATGAGATTGTCAATACCGTATTACTAATGTATATGCATAAGAAGTGTCTGATATAAAAGATAAAAACCGATCAGTTTGTAAGAAACTTTTCACACGTGCGTTATTCTATTTTCACATAGAGTCTGTTCACTCTGATTGGTCCCGCGTTACGTACGATTATTAGGACCGTTTGGAAATCGCCTTAGACGTAGAAGAGACGGACTCGACTGGTAGACACTAAGAGATCGTCGTCGAAGAATTTTGTTTCTATTACGACGTTGCCGCTATTCGTAAAGAAAAACATATGCAATTAATCAACAAACAAACGGAAAAATCAAGACTATAGCTCTACTTACTTTAGTACATTCGCCGGCATCATTTGACTCTCCGGTGCCGCCTGGATCAAGCTCTGCCACGTGTTAGTGCTATTGGGAATGACGAATCCAAATTCGAAGAACCATTCCTCTAGGCAACGCCCTTTGAACAGCACCTTTTGTTCCAGGCGAAACCTCTCCATCGGTTCCGCAGAACTGAAGTTGATCTCTCTCGACACCGCGCGGCATCGCAGAATCTTCTTCGGCACACGTGCCTCGTGTTCCATATCAGGCACAGATCTGTAATCAGACAAGAGACCAAGGGTTCAATCTATTGCCAACCTTCAACAAGGCATCTGAAAAGTCGCCTTTACTCACAAGTCTTCGTTACCCTGCCATAGAATCTTTCCGCTGTCGGCATCGCGCAGATTCATCCAATTACTGATGGAATACTTAAGGAGACATATAGCATATAAATCCACATAAACCCAGTCCGTCGTCGAACCGACATTCTAATGTCCATTTGCACCAATGTAGATTAACTTTAATCTCGGTTTAACTTGCTCTTTATCTTTTTCGTCCATTTCCACCAATGTAGATTAACTTTAATCTCGGTTTAACCTGCTCCATGTCTTTTTCTCGTTCTTAGAACTAGAAAAAGATGAAAAACAAGTTAAACGGAGATTAAAATAAATCTACATTGGTTGAAATGGACATTTCTAATTCTTAGAACTAGAAAAGATAAAGAGTAAGTTAAACCGAGATTAAAGTTAATCTACATTGGTGGAAATGGACGTAAAGGTCTGTTCTTTGCAGCTGCACTACGTTATACCTTCAACGCTTAAAATAAAATAGATATATATAATTGGACGTCGGAGAGAGAGAAAGGGGAAGGATAAAAAGTACAAAGAACTCAACCACAAAGAACAAAAGTACAAACTGTTTGGTTTTGGTTTGACATTTCGTTCTAACCTACAAACTGCCAGGCGATCGCGGAGCGATCGCGCTTAAATCAATTCTGAAATTAAAGGATACACCTGAAAACCCTTGAGGATGTCCTCACCGCGAGACGGCATACTTAGGCACGATCACTTAAAACGAATCGACGCGATTATGCAAAACGGGGAAACGGCGCGCGAACTATTATTGATCCTCCATGCCTCCGAGACACTTTGAATTGTAAACACTTGGCGAGCCGCCGACGCGGCGGCGCGGCGGCCATAGCCAGCGAAAAAATCGCGACGGCAGAACCGCGGCGGCGGGCGAGTCGACCAATCACACGGCCGGGATTCTCGATCGCGATTGGTCGACCTTTCGCCATTCGAGTCCTACCGATTTCGATTTTTTTAATGCGCCGCGCCATGGCCTTGACCGTCGGCGAACTTCAAGCAACTAACGCGTCCTGAATCCTGAATAGAGATTACACGCTGTTTTTCTCGGCCGAGCTATTCGAATTTGATTTTGGTATAAAGAAACAAAAATCGCTTTCACTTTTTCACGAAATGACGATTTGATGGTGACTGATATCAGCGGATCAAGAAACTTTTCTTATAAATCTTTCTGGTAGAATTGTATTTTGAGAAATGAACGACGAATGTTTTGGATGCAGTTGGTATCAAGCTTATCTTCTTAAATCCGTAATTATAATCGATTTTTTTATGTATTTTTATGTCGTTATAAATCCTTTAATCATTTTCCAGCACGCAAATTGAAGGTCGATTAAAACGGAGGGATGTTTTTTAACTTTAAAAAGAGATAGAAGGATGACTAATTTTAGGTAGCTTCGTTTTAGCTTCATTTCAGCTTTATTTCAAGAGGTAGGCCCTGCGCATAATGGAGAAATATTAGATATTAGGAATAGGAATTAAAATTTTAGAATCAGTTTTCTCAATGAATATTGAACGTAACCCACAATGGATATTAATAAGATATAAGACATAAATGTGTTATACGAAATACAACATAACTTATTATTTATCTATAGTGTTCATTGAGGAAACTGATTCTAAAATTCTAATTCCTGTTCCTAATATCTATAATATTCCTCCATTGTGCGCAGGGCCTTAAGCTTTCTTAAAAACTTTATGATTTGATATTGAGATCGACCTTCAATCACATTTTTCGGAAAATTAACAAAGAGTTGGAAGTTTTTTAGTTGTACGTGAATTTAATGGATTTTTAATATTAACGTTCCGTATAATAGGTGCAGCGTATGCGGCGCGATATAAGGAAAGAAGAAGAAGAAAGGGGATGCTTCCGGTTAAACCGCGAGTCACGTTGACAATGAAAGCGCGCCGTGAATTGATCGTTGCAAACCGATGAATAGAAAAGTGCGCGATGCAGAAATTGCAAAGCGTCAAGGTCCAGGATTTTTATGAGGACTGGAGCGAAACGCGGAAGAAATTATTTCCATCAACATATCGCAATAGCGAAATTTGCAATGGGATGAACGAGAAGGTCCGGAGTTCGCTCTCTTAAGTGATCTTAAATTATCATCATCACGAAAATATGTCACTATTTTTTACTGACCCCGATTCGAGCAAAATTTTTCGTTGCAGTTTTCGATTCGGTCGCTGCTTAACTAATTAACATAGTTAGAAATTTTTCCAGGCATGTGAGGGAATATCGAAGATGAGTAATGATATGAATAGACCGTGGAATATCGAGTCTCTTTAATTGGATAATCAAATAATCGGAACTCAAGTAGAGTAAATTCGACTCGAGAGACAAATGGAAGGATAATTGGTAAGCGGATAATTGAGATTTGGATGGGAAAAAGCGCTTTCGAGAATTGGCTTAAAGGAAGCTTGATCGCACTCTCGGATTCGCTCTACCTGCAGCGGCAACTGGGTCTGCACGCATCAATGGGTCAATATAAAAAGTTGTATCGAGCAGGAGAATACGAAGGGGTCGAAGAATCGGTGCTCAGTGACCCGTTTGAGGAACACTTTTGTAGACATAGTACAAGAAGTTTGCATTCTCTTACATAGCGTCATTAATAAAGCTTAATAATTGGTAAATCAATTGATTTTCGTTCATAAACATTGGAAAAGAAATTCTATTAGTTAATTATTTTATCGACGAACAGATAAATTATTAAATTACATAATTCTCGCTTCTGTTATATCTTTGTTTTTTTTTTGCAGTATCTGCAATATCAGAATCCTCATTTCTACTGCAGGAGCCTGCTTCATGGAAAAATAGAAAGATGGAGAACGTCTTTGGAATATATTGCGTGTCGTAAGACAGCTTCGCAGCGATCAAATCTCTTGCCCTAGATACGCGATGTATCCTCCACAGATCCCACTAGTTTATTTCCAAGATCTCCCCTGATAGAGGAAGGGGATGGACCGCCGATACTAAGAAACCGAAAAGATTTATACGTGCGTACGTGACGGCGAGGAAAATTTAGTAGGTAGAAAAACTTCATCTTAAAGAAAGGAATTAATGTGTTTCTTTTTTAGATGTTGCTCTCCACCCTGTTTGGCGGGCGTTTGCCTGCACCCTTCTGCACCAATACCCGAGTTTTCGTCGTCGTATACATTTGCGTATGTATGTATACATAAATATATGTGCGTAGGTGGTGCAGGCCGCAGAATGGGGCGGGAGTGAGAGCCTCTCAGTGAGAGGGTGAGGGTGAGAGCGAGCCGGGTCGACCGCGCGAATCTCTGCACGTACATGCACGTGTGTATATGAGTGTACAGTACATATACACGCGCCGTTTCCATGCACCGTTGTATGTGTGTATTCGCGGGGGTGGCGAGGGTGAGCGCCTCGGTGACGTCAGTGATCTGATCGTCAGTTGCGCAGAGACGGGGTTGGTCACCGCGAAAGCGCGACGCGCTACGTCAGAATGACGGGCCGAGCTAGCAGCAGCCGTTAAACCACCCTCTTCGGTCGGGGCTCTCTCTGTGCGGGCGGGCCGACGGTCTAGGGGTAAAGACATCATTCTAGAGCCCGCGGTCGTATCCCGGCGTCACCGCTGGACACCGCTGTCCATGTCGTCCCGCGGTAAGTCACGCGCGCGCAGCATCCCGATAAATCGCTTCCGTTCTCTTCTGCAGAGGGGTACACGAGCATGGGACAGGGAGCGGTGTCGTGAAGTGAGGCGGAAGGCGCGTGTCGTCCGCGCGCGCGTCGTTAACGGCGCGACTCAGGGTGGCCGAGTGCCGGCGACGATGGCGAGCTCGGGCTCGGCGGTCGACGGGGTCGGCGACGACGGCACAACGGGCGTGCCGGGTAGCGGACCCAGGAACCCCCTCACCTGCGGTATCTGCCACGATTACTACCACGAGCCCTGCCTGCTCTCCTGCTTCCATACCTTCTGCGCCCGTTGCATACACGGCCCGCACATCGACGGGACGATCAAGTGTCCTATCTGCGGGTAGATAACAATGTGACGATTTATCCAGCAATTAACATTTACACATACATGCGCAGTATTATTGTTCCTTGCAAATTCAGATTTTAATTTCCCATTTGTTTCATTTTGCGTGTAATATTAAGGATTTATTCACAATTTAGTATTCTCTAGACTCAGTGGTTCCAAGAAAATCTGATAATGAAAATGTTTCTGCAGTCTCTTTCTATTAGCTGTAATATTATTAAGCTATACTATATACATATATATATATATATATATATATATATATATATATATATATTCCCAAGTAGCAAACTGATGTTATTTGTCGTCATTTTGACGACATTAGACGTCATTTTTACGAAAAATGACAAATAACGTCAGTTTGCTACCTGGATTAATGATTGCTTATTCGATTTATCTTTCTCATCTATTGTTTATTTACTGGTTGATTCGGAATAAAAAAATATTTAGATTCGCTCAGGATAGGTTTCATTGAGCAATAAACTTTTCGCTTTAATATCGTTTATTCTTCATGCTTTGTTTATAACACTCTTAAATGAATAAATATCTCTCTTAATTACGATTATATTTTTATTTGTATTATAACTTTACAATTTTCTTTACGATATTATGAGTGATAATAATACTGCACTATATTAATATTCCAACAGGCAACAGACACAGTTGAAGGATGGAGCGCAACTACCACCCCCCGATCAGCTGATACGCCAATTGGTGGAACTGGCAAACTCTGAAAATCCACCGTGTGCCAATTGCGACAAGCGCGACAAAACTACTATGTTTTTCTGTACAACATGCGGTACGTTTTTTTTAAGAAGATATCTTTCAATCAATATTAAGTTATCGATAGAACATAAAAAGAAAGTGTCGTACGTTCGTAGGACAAGCACTTTGCACTCACTGCAGAGAACATACTCATCGTGCAAAGATGTTCTCCACACACGAGGTGGTACACATGAGCAAGTGCGCTAAGGATACCCAACGTCGTTGTCCGAATCACGGCGAGC
Source organism: Aphaenogaster ashmeadi (assembly GCA_003063805.1). Taxonomy (NCBI): domain Eukaryota; kingdom Metazoa; phylum Arthropoda; class Insecta; order Hymenoptera; family Formicidae; genus Aphaenogaster; species Aphaenogaster ashmeadi. The sequence continues at coordinate 53,153 of NJRQ01000577.1, forward strand.
AGTACATAATGTACAGCCAAAGCGCCAAATGTATGTTGTGCGCTACGTGCTTCCGCGACACGCCTCCGGATGCGCGGGTACACTGCGTGGACATCGAGAGCGCCTGGCAGCAGGCCTCGAAGAAGATGGAACGCGCGGTGAACTCTATCTGCGAGCTCCAGGCCGGCATCAAGGACGGCGTACTCGCGCTCAAGTCGCAGCTGGACGAGCTGCGGCACAGCCTCGACTCCGAGAAGCGCGCGTTAACCGCCTTCTGCCAAGGTATGCAGGAGACGATCACCAAGACGCACGCGTATGTCCTCGCGGAGTTGCAACGTCAATTTGACACCAAGGAGCGCATGGTACGCACGCAGCTGCTTGCGCTGGGTAGCGCGCTACCCGTGCTGCAGATGCACCTAATGCTGTGTACCGCGTTCACTACCGGCGCGACCAAATATCAGTTCCTCGAGCTAGCGCACCCGATGCTGGAACGGCTGAGTCGCGTCGCCCAGCTGGGCCATCCGTCGCGACCGCCTCTGCTCGCCGCACACATCAAGACAAATTATCGGGCCGACTTCGCGCGTGCCCTACATCCCTACATAGGTCAAGTGCAGACACCGAAGACTACCGTCGAGTCCCTGTACGATCAGATGGCCGGCGGCCATACGATAGGTCAATCGGAACCGCAGGTGCTTCAGGTATATGCGAGCAAAGCGAGAAATTGATCGACGATCCCCATCGTCCTTCGCTTTCGTATCACAAATTTTCTTTCCACCGTCATTATTGCGCGTATTTCCATATAAATACTTTTTTGTTCGCAGGATTTTATATTTGATGTACGAGGTGTGGCTTGTATTTTTTCAAGTAGAGTATACCAATTGATCCTTCAGTAGGATCGCATTTCATTTACGAATCATTAAATAGAGTCGTAATCGATAATCGAGAAAAAGTTAACATAGAACACGATTGTAAGATCGCTGATATATTCCATTCGTCTTTTATACTAGGAGTACATTTCCCAACAGAGCAGCAAGTCTACTCCGAAGCTACCGCCGAAGAGCGGATCTGACGGCGGCCCGTTTTCCAATCACTGTCGGACCTTCGACACCCAGCTGAAGGAATTGAGTCAGCAGTTGATGACGGTGAAAGAACGGTTGGGCGAATTGCAGCGGGACGTTTCCGTTTTGAAGAGGGCGAATACCCCGCCGCTGGGTACGCGTTACGACCATGTAGCGAGGGATTGCCGCATGCTCGAGCAACAATTGGAACATCATCAGATGGAACTGGAGCGACTGAGAAACGTTTTCGACGCGCTCTGGGAAGAGCAGATGTGCAGGATTCACATAGAAAAGGAGATCTTTCATTCGCAGGTGTGTTCTCCCAGCTAAGTTAGACTCACGGCTCTCTTTACATCTCTTTGTCTTATTTGTTCATGTTATTTCTGTTCAGATGAATGACATACTATCGTTGAGGAGCGAGGTGAAAAAGTTACAAATACTTGCTCAGCATCTGGAGCCCTTCGTCAAGTCGTTCTCGATAGGCATCGGCGCTGGGGAAGTGAGTATGGCCGCGGCGGACGCAGCCGATAATCAGCATCTGCAAGCGTTGCTGGATCACCTAGCGCGCTTGCAGATGCAGGAGCCGCTGCCGCATCCGCAGGGTCAAGCACCGACGAAAGATCATCGTCATCCACGTAGCACTGCCACCGACAACGCGCTATATATGAAGGGTGAGAAAGCACCTTCCATACGTCGGTGTTCCTTTAGATCGTGTGATATAAATTAACGAAGGTATCAGATATTTATGTATTTAATTCGCAATTTAATTAATCGTTCAGAAGCGAAAGAGATTCCGACGCGATGTCGCACACCGTCTGGCGGTGTCGGCGCCGTTCTGGATTCGAGCGGCAACATAGTCGTGTACGGGACGGCCAAGTCGACCGATCCGAAGCGGGGCGTGCTCAGTCAATTGATCGAGAAGGCCAGAACGCAGAAGGACGATCGCAAGAAATCGCCAGGCAGAGAGGACGGCCGTGACCGCAGTCAGAGCCGGCGTTCGCGCAAGTCGCCGGACAGCGCGAAGCCGAAGACGCCGCCCGGGCACTCGTCTGGCAGCAAGATGCGGTCGTTGTATCGTTCCCTGAAAGGCGGCAGCGGGGACACCTCCGCCGAGGCGCTCGATCAAGCGGAAAGATGCGCCGACTCGCAGCAGCCGCAGTCTCATATCGGTAAGAACGGGAGAATCGCAGGACCGTCGTGCGCAAACGAGTACTGATACATTATGACACGCAGGTCTTCCTTTGTAGTCCACCGGGGCGAAATTTCGGGTTTAGACTTAGAGGCGATAAACGTCCGACAGCCGAATACGTAAAGTTGCTCGCCGTTCGCCGCACACGCTTATATGCACGATGCTTATATGTAAATATATTATGTACATTAAAAAAAAGATATACGTTGACCCCACATGTAACACTATCTATCGCACATTTACCACCACGAAGTTAAGTGTCTCGTCGTCGTCTCGCAGACGAACTTTCGTGCACCCGCTGCGTTCGAAGAAGATGAGACCGTCTTCTAAAAGAGTCCCGTGCTTCCAGCAGGCGACGAGGGCGAGTATCAACGAATCTCGGAGGCCTCGAGCATGGGTGACGCGAAGAAACGCGTGCAGGCGCAAGTGCATGCGGTCCCGGCTGACGATCAAATACGGGCGATCCCAAGCGGCAAGGTCCCCAAGATCTACCCGGCCAGCGACTCCGAGGAGCTGTTCTACGGCGACGGGAAGGCGGCGAGCGACGCGAGGAGGCGACGGCGCGCGAGCTGCGACAGTCTGAGCACGACCGGTTCCGGCAACAGCAGGCGATCGAGCATCGCCGATGGGACGGTAGGTCAATTCGTCGTGCAGGACCCCCGGAAAACCCTGGTCTTTTCGATCGGATCACGGACGTCGTCGTCTCTCGTGCAGAAACAGCGTTCCTGGGAGACCTTTCCGCGGCCGAAGAGCAAGCGCGGCGCCGGTGAGGGTGCGGGCGCGGGGGCGTTGTCCCTCGGCCAGCTGAAGAAAGCGGACAGCTTTGAGGGCCACGAGGAGGCGGTGCGCACATTGGTGGCGGCCGTGCAGGAGACGCGCTCTCAGCTGCGACACCATCATTTACATCATCATCGCCATCATCGTAAGAGCAAAACGAATTGAGGCGCTCTTTGTCGTTCTCGATCCTTCCGCAGCCCCTCCTCGCGCGCAAGAATTACGTAAGGAAATATTGTCCGAGGGTATCGAGTTATCCGCGAGCCTATTGCGTATAGATAGAAAAAGAAAAGGGAAAAAGAATGATCAAAAGACTAAACGCCGTGCCCCAAGTGGCTTAAGTATACATGTTATTTATTAGCAACGGAAGCGTATTGTTGTGAGAGCCGACATTATCGGTTTTTCGAAGATTTTGGACATTCTACTAGTATAATAATAATAATGGATATATAAACATAATAACGGTAATGAAAAAAAAAAATTATATTCTGCGCGAAAATCAGAAGTCTTTGTTATTGAGAGGCACCTTCGACAAGCGCACTCTCGTCTTTATATTACTTTTCGAGAGAGATTCGTTTGAGATGAGATCCCGATCAAACGCGCGGTGTTTGTATTATTCCGACGTTTTTGACGTTTATATTGTGTCCCTCGTCGAAGTTGTATCGCGTACGACGACGTGCAACTCTCGCCAAGTACCTTTTATATAGCGATTTAATTGCATTCGATGATGAGAAAACGCCGAAGGTCGGTGTCGCTGCCACTGTAAGTCCAGATGTTAAAGAGACGGAAGAGAAAGAACGTATGATCATGCGTTATATCTGCTATTCGTATTGTTGACACGACCTGCCTGGGGCGGTTGATACACGTAGAGCCTTGATTAGCGGAAAGGTAAATGGTTTTTTCGGACAAAACGCGCGTGTGCAATGTACAATAATTGCAAAAGAACCGCGGTTGACGTTGCAATCTAAACTGTATACAGACAAAACGTCTATTTCGTTCTCGAGCGCACATTATCTCGGTTTCGTCGTTACAAAAGTCCTGTTCGCGTGTCCTCGTTTCTCCGTTAAAACATGCAGATCCATTCCCACCGTGTCCGTATATCAGGGTTGAAAAGTAACTCGTTACTTGTAACCAAGTTACAGTTACAGTTTTTTTTACTAGAAACTGTAATTTAACTTCGTTCCTTTCTTTCTATCCATAACTGTAACTTGAGTTAGTTACACTTTTTAGTAACTAATTTAATTTAGTTACTTTATATATTTCAAGCTTATTCATCAACATATGGGCTGCGTTCAGCAGAATAAAGTGCTCATGATAAATCATCTTCGAAAATAGCCATTATGTAAATATTAAAGTTGAAATTTTACTCTTTAAAACAAGCTCCATTGGTTTACGATGATTTTTTGCAAATTTGTAACCGTTCGAATTTGGCGAACTTTCTAATTGAAAAATATTAATCCCATAATTTTGATTCAAGTGTATATATTAATTTATTATAAATTATTAATTCAGTTTATATATTAATGTTTTTTGATGTTAAGTTCTTAAAAAAATAATTGTAATTTACTATATACAATAATATAGCATTATATAACCGCGCGAATGTTTAGTATAATAAGTAAAATAATTTAATAAGAAATTTTTTGAAACGTAAGATTCTTGATTTAAAATAGCAATTCATAAACATTACAAGAAATAAACAGAAAAGTAACTGAAAAGTAACGACTCGTTACTTTTTGACTAACTATAACTGTAACATGTTACTTTTCAGAGTCGGTAACTTATAACGATAAGTTATTATATTAAAACTAATTATTTTTTCAGAGAAAAAAAACTGTAACTGTAACCAATTACTTCTACAAAGTAACTTTTACAATCCTGCCGTATATAACGGTGCACGAGATTCTTCCCTTGAACGTCAACGGGTCGGATGCATAGTCCAGTAAAGTGCATCGCGCAATTCGATCGGTCGAGCAAAACGGTAATATTTAGCTAGTAAACAACACTGCCAGTCACGATATATTACGAATTTAATCGACGATACTCGATTCGCGAAGAATAGCCTAATTCGAGCGTTTACTCGTAATCGCCAATAATAAAAACCCGGCGTGATCGCCCTACGACGTTCGCTACGGAGGCGTCGATTATGCAATTATCGACGTAACGTAATGATAACATTCACGATTATTCCAAACGAGAGGCGCGAGAATGAATCGGTATTACGAGGAATCGGCTCTTCCTTGTGAAAGTCAATGCGATCGTTAATCGTTGTTTCGAATTTAACTACGAGCGAAGATTTGTAATCTTCAGCAGGGTTACAATGAACGTTCTAATTATAGCGAATGTACACATGTAAGCATGTATGAGAAATGTCGAATATTGCTGGTATAGTAAAATATATACAAGTTAATAAATATACCCTTGATTTATATACCGTATCTTCATGTATTGAAAGCGACGCATGATCTTTGTCGTTCGCTTCAGTTTTACAACAAGCGTTCGCGGTTGTATGTACACGTATAAAAAAAAAGGATACGCTAGATACATGCATATTCGATATCCCACTTGTTGAATTTCACAGGCAAGCTGTAAAGCTGGGAGCTTCAACGGATGAAATACGAGAGAACATTTTGGCCTCCGACGTTCGCAATTTTTCAGAATCAATGCAGCGGCAATACAACAATATCCAATTAATTAATCTGATAACTGATTGTGATATTTTACACATATTTATTTAAGGCTAATATACGCAACTGTTGATTTTATGTACATTTCTCTTCTATTTTCACGTATTATATAGTACAGTACACACGATCGACCGCAATAAAGTTCTCTCCGTCGTTTTCTCTCTTTCTTCTTCTCAGGTAAAATGTCTCTATTTTTTTTGGCATCACCACTATAGATAATACCAAATCATTGGTATAAAAAAGAAAGTATCTCATGCAGCGTATGTATTTCTGCAGAGATAAAGTACATATTTTGTCGTTACTTATTCGGGCATCATAGTATTTCTTTCTTTTTCGTTTTTGTCTCATCAATGTTAGCTTCACTAACTTCGAACTTGTCAGAAATTTCATAGGAATGATCCTTCGAATATTCTTCGAGAGTTCGTTCTTCCGCCCTGTTTAACTTCCTCGGATCTATCGCGTCCCTATTTATTTTCAATAAAGTCATGAGACCCCACATACTGCTGGATTTATTGGCGACTTCTAGTGTATAGACCGCTTCGTGCGCCTTCGAAATTATACGATTCAGCTCGTAGAGGCTTACGTTTTTACAGACGTTCAACGTCGTTTCCAGGGGATTATTAATATGGAGCGCCGAGCGCGACGGTTTTCGAATCTGCACACCCTCGCGAATGCATATTCCATACGTGTGAAAATCGAACGTCGAATAATACTCGAAGAAACCGTGCAGAAGCGTCTCCAGATCGTCCTGATTCGACTTATACTTGTAATCAGCTGGCAATTTGTTAATATCCCGTAGGAAGGTGCAATCAATGCCATTGTCTGTGCAACGAACATCATTGCGCGCTGTATAAGAGGAAAGAAGATACAATTTATCAACTGTTATGTGATTCTTTTGTTTGATATATGTGTTACTTACTTGCGTGCATTTTCAACATTCTTAAGGACGGCAATATCTTTTTCTGTTGTAAGTAGAACAGCACCAACAATGTAAGAGGGAAGTTTGTTATCCACTGTCCTGGATGGTCGGATGTTATTTCCTGACTCTTCGCCCATACTCGTATTGCTATAACAAGCGGTCTTACCCGCCAATCTATCTCTCCATACAAATTTAATAATTCGGTCATATATATAGCAGTCCTACAGAAGAGATTAATAATGGCATTTCATATATCTTATTTTTAAAATACAAAGAAAATTTTACACTGGACAAAATTGAAATACATTTTAACTTACATGTTTGTCGCACTTAAGTCGCATTCAGTATGCGTATAGTCATAGCGGAATTTAATTATAGGTACTCGAGCCTCCAGAATCTTTCTTACATGAAAAACTCCAGGGATGAAGTACTGCATGGTGCTCGCAAGTATTTCCAAAAACTCCCTTGTTTCATTCCTTTCACTATGTTTCATGGACTTTGAGTGAAATACCAATCTACTCGCGGCATTACGCTATAAAAATGTTATAGTTCACTGGTATTTAGTATTAAGTAGGTAAACAATTAATTCAAATATTACTTAATTACATTTAATTAATACAAATATATATTTACTTCTTCACCGTCATCGGGAACAAGAACTAAATCAAGGTCACACCTTTTCCTTCCGAAACCATTTATAGACGACCCAAATGGCAGAACTTTCATATTCTGAAATAGTCTAGAAAAGTATTGCTCCACATGATGAGCAGTGTGAAATCTCAGTCTTATTTCTAAATCGGTCAATTTCAGCGTCTCGTAGAGAAGAATTATCTGCCCTGATATCTGCGGGAAAGGTTACGAGTTTTATAACACTAAATGTTTTAGATAATCCCAACTATAACACAAATATAATATTAATTAGCTTACCGATTTCGCTGTGTATAATAGCTTTGCAATCTCCTGTTCGTTAGGCAATGTACAACCATTCTCCACAGACAGAGCTACCTTTCTGTAATTATTTCTCCTTGAAGCAGCAGCTTGTTCTTTACGGAACCATAATACCGACGACTTTACAGGAGCAATGTAGTCTCTGTTTACGAAGGAAGCAGACAACATAATTTGATTTATCGATACTATGTCTTTAAACTCGACCAAGAGATAATTCTAAAAGTAATCACATGGTAATTTTATTTATATTTATTATTAATATTGTATGTAATATTGGATAAATAATAAGCAATAGCCGACATACGTGCTGGTTATTTAATCGGTAATGATGCATACTCAAGATATCTCCAAACTGTGAACAATAGCTATGGAGATCGTTGTGTGACTTCAATGAGTATACTTGTATTAATAAGCTTCGACATGCCTGACTTCTCCTCTTGATAATTTTAGCTTCAAGTGTACCTGCAAAATTGCCGGATGTTAATATAGATTGTGTTTTAATGTGAAAAGATATAAATAATGTGGTATGAGAGTAAGATCGATTTAGATGATATTAATTCATGCTGCAAAATAATTATGCTGAAGCTAGTAAATTGCTTTAAAAAGACTATATAACATTATTTGTGAGCTTAGAGGTTATACGGTAAAATTGTCATATGACTTGCTTGGTTTATCGGGTTTATCGTTCCAGTTTTGTACCAAGCTTGACGATATCGACATGCGGCCGCGCGATTTTAATCTACTCGCGCCTATCGTGAACTTTTTACAATAACAATGATTTAACAACGAAAAGACATTCGAATTAGCACGGCTAAAGAGCGCCATTTTTAAAAGTGTGCATAGCTAGAGTGTCGCGCACGTGTATGTACCAGGTAATCATATTCATATACTACCAGAGGGCTACTTATAAGAAAAATGTGCCTTTCTTTCATTCTTGTTGATTTTACCTTTCGAGTTGAGAATATAATTAGTAAATGCTCTTGTCTGATTATATTATCTTGATACTTTGTTGATTTTTCGAGAATTCAAACTTTTCTTGGCAATTTTAACTAAGGTCGGTAATTATCTACGATCGATAATTTTGCCAGTGACTTTACCGACTGTTGGTAACCACAAATTCTACCTATAGTTACCGACATCAATTGCCGACAAAAATTTTAATTCTCAAAAATCAACGAAGTATCAGAAAAACATAATCAGCTAAGAAATGGCACTAATTGCGATTCCAAGAATTTTTAAATTTTCAAGCCTGGAGTTTCAAACTGCAAGAATCTAGATTCTCAAAAATCGACGAAGTATCAGGAGAATATAATCGGCAAGGAGGCAGTTCTAATTCAAATTCCAAGAATCGCGATTCTAAGAAATCTTGAAATTTTAAGCTTGAAAATTTATAAATTTCAAAAAATCAACAAAGTATCAGGAGAATATAATCGGCAAGGAGGTAATTCTAACTCAAATTCCGAGAATCGCGATTCCAAGAATTCCTAAATAAATTATGTCGTGGAGTTTAAACCGCAAATATCTAAAGTCTCTATTAAAAATTATCATCAAATAAGAGGTGGACCAAATAAAAAATCTTTGTGCGCTACAATTCTTCTTATTTATTATAAATCCTAACGCATCAAATAACAATTTGTATATTATTATTAATTATTGTGAAATAACTCAGATATCAAGTTTCCACGTTGCTGACTCACCTAAGGCGTAATATTAACGCTGACATGTATAAAATATACACACCAATTCCATCCCACAATTATTAAAAAAGAAAATGAAAGAAAAATAAAAAATAGAAATGAAAAAGATTATATACACAAAAGATATCTCGTTTATTTTTACATTCTCTCTGAATGCGCGTATCTTTTATTATTAAAAAAGAAAATGAAAGAAAAATAAAAAAGAAAAATGAAAAAGATTATATATATATACACACAAAGGATATCTCGTTTATTTTTACATTCTCTCTGAATGCGCGTATCTTATATCGCGAATCGCATTATTGCTGTCGTTCATCCATCGTCATTATGTGATGATTAATCGGAAATTCGCGACGATATACCCATCGGATTTCCCGTATGCCTCGCGGCTGCACCTCTGGTACTACCGTACTACGTACGACAGCGGGTGGCGATAACGACGGCCCGATAACAGCCGGGACCGAACTGCGCCGCTTATGTGAAATGACCGTCAGATCGTCTGCGATTTCTTCTTCTGACGCGACGAAGAAGCGAGAATGTCGAGACTGGACACGTACGAGCTCACGCACCCAGAATCGCTGTCAGAGCACCAGCTCCGCGAGATCTTGAAGAATGTAAGTTGTCGTACAGGTTAGGCGTGTTTACAAACTCGTCTTGGCTCGTCCGTGGCCCTTTTCTGCTTTCTTATCACGTGCGCTTTTATTAGAGAATAATTCGGTACATGGTAGTCACATTATTTATCTAAATTATTTGGGACATCGACAGATGTTAGCAAAGAACGATGGAAATTTAGGTTAAACGTCTTCGAGATACACTTTACGTATAAACTTGTGAATTACATTTTACATAAATTTATAAACCAAAATAACATACTTTAAATTATCTGTGAACTGACAGAAATGATGTTAATATGTGTTAGTCGTTATTAATTAATGATTATTTGTTGTAAGTTGTAATTTAAGAAACATGCCACTGGGTTGCGTCCCAAATCTCTACTCTATCAACTCTGAGTAACTAAAAATCTATAGCATACGTAACGTAAACTATAGCTTTTTAGTTACTCAGAGTTGATAGAGTACGGTTTTGGAACGCAACCCTGTATGTTCGCATATTAGGTATATTTAGGATTGCCGTCCTCTTTTCCCCGGACACCGTCCTCTTTTTTAGGGCGTCCGGGGACGTCCGGGGGGATTTTTCGAATGTGTCCGGGGTAACTATGAATGTCCGGGGTTTAAGTAAGGTTTAAGAAAATTTGTAAATATTTTGCATTTTAGATTTAATTAACCACATCATATTCAATCACTTCAATTGACTGATAAAAACCAATAGTTTTGTGCTGATTTGGTTCTTTAATATATTTCATAATTATTTGTTATTTTATTGATATTTTAAAATACCAATGACAATATAGCACGTAGCTATAGGTACAATAAGGTAGACACCTAATAATAAAACTTCTTTTAAATTAAAAACATGTTTAATTTATGCATTTTACTCTAACAATACGTACTATTGAAAACGAGAAGTAAAATAATTATTCATTTATTGTTTATTATAAGCAAATTGCTAACTTATTCGCATTTTTTTATGCGTCCGGGATTGCAAGCGAAATATCCAGGGTTTTTGGCTTATGAGTCCTAGTTTTGAAATTTTTATTATGGCAACCCTAGGTATATTAGCTATATTTAATAGTGTCTTAATTGCATCTCCGTGTCTTCTTTCATTATAGAGTTGCATTGACATTCTCAAGTTTGAGAAACTATGTAGAAGCGAGTTGCTGGAGATGTATAAACGAGTCGCGATGCCTTTACCTCAACGGCAGCGAGGAAATGCCAAGAACTTGAATGCAATAAATATAATACCAGAAAAGTCCGTTACAACGTGAGTTTTTCATTAATTAAAGAATATTTTGTTACTAACAAAATCCATGTTTTACTGTGTTAACATTAAATTTGTCTTTCTTTTAATGATAACGATATGTATAGCTTAGCTACAGACGTGAACAAGGGAAATAAAAGGATATCCCAAACGTTTCATCCTCAGACAGATAAATTAAAATCTTCCCTTAATGATCAGAAGTCAATGGATAAGAAAAGTCGATTATGTTCTACGCCGAAAGTAGAAATTGGATGCAATGGGATTTACAAGCGCAGTTGCGAGGAACAGAACGAGGTATCTTAATTTTCTGTAGCTTATTTAGATAAGACTCGATAAAGTCCGAAGGTTTCTAGTCTACAAAGATAAGATGCTAAGAGATAAAGTTTTCTATTCTACAAATAAATCTATAGGATAAAACATTTATAAATGAACTGTTTGTTTCTATTTTTTTAGAAATGGTTTTTTAATAAGATTTGTACAATAATCTTAATTTGTAAGTGAATAACAGCGAATGTATTTGAATCTTTCAGGAATTAATAATGAAAAAGCGTCAGAAGATCACATGGCCATAAATAACAAGAGGAAAATGTGCTCTGTTTCTTTTTAAATTTATTAGTAGGAATTCAATTTTAAATAGCACAGTATGCTAATGCAATTATATTTCACATGGTTGAACTTGCAACGTTTAGCCAGTGTATGAGACAAATCGTATAGGATTGTTTGCCAATTTTGTAAAATATTCATCTGAATCTATTTAATATGTTGGATCGTACTGATTTAAACAGATTGACAGAGACATTGATAACTCTATCATGTTTCTCAATTATTTTATTATTCAAATAATATGAAATAATGTGATGATTCTGTGGAATTTTGGTCGTGAGTCTTGTACAGGGTGTCCTATTTTAAAAGACCCAGTGCTATATCTCGCAAACCAATGATTTTATTGAAAAATGTTTCAAGTAAAACTTGCTCTGTTTCGAGGGGGACATCTTATGATGGACACACGTTTTTTCTAGGCGGAGGTTCCTGAGATTTCAAGGTGACCTTTGTTTTTTTAAACGGAATCATATGATTTTCTTTATATAATTTAATTCCTCCAGTTATTTGGCATATAAAAATATTAAGGTAGAGTTATTGAAAAATCAATAGTTTGCGAGATATTTCATATTTTATTCTGGCATATTTTGACATGAAATATAAAATATCTTGTAAACTGTTCATTTTTTAATAATTGTATCTTAATACTTTTTTATGCGTAGAATGGTAGGATGAATCAATTGATGTGAGGAAAACACATAGTTGCTTTTTTAAAAAATTATGCAATACACAATTAGATATTTTTTTGAAAAGCAGTTTCAAGTAATGAAACATTTTTCAATAGAATCATTGGTTTGCGAGATATAGCACTGGGTCCTTTAAAATGGGACACCCTGTATATATTTTTTATATAATTTGCAATAAACAAAACGGAAATCATACTAAATATGCCTATTAGATTTGGCAGCTGACAATATATACAGAAAAAATCTTACGCGTATTATGTTTATCTTACGTATATTTTATTATGTTTATTATAAGTATCTACATCGTTGTATCGATTTGTGATTCTTTTGAATTTAATCGAGCAGCCGACAAATTGTATATACATGACATAAATTTCAAGTTAGACGTTGAATCAACAGTATTTCGAGATAAACGAATCGGCAGAGACGTGTCTTAAGTTAAGATGATTTTATTGCAACATAGAGATATAAACAGTATTAAGTAATGATGAATTTACTTAAAACTATTATCTTTTTGTAATACATAATATCGATCGCGTGTTATCCACGTTGTAGGCAGTGCTCACATTATGTGAAATGAAAATATTGATAGCGTTTGTAAATGTAGAATTTACATGCACGTATTAGATCTGTTCTTTGTAGCTGCGTTATTCTTTACTTTCTGCACTTAAAATGAAATAGGTATTCAATTGAACGTTGGAGGGAAAAGAGAAAGAATTCAGCTACAAGGAACAAATTTATTGCACGGATTGATGTTTGTGCCAGGGTTGAGCGTTTATGCGTAAAATATAGTAGTCTACATCTACACGTAGACAATGTAAACTATGTTTAACGTGTCATGTAAACTATCAGTAATTTATGGATTATCAGCTATCGGAGATTTGCATTTTGTTTGCAATTTCGATTTCTCAGTTGCAATTACTATTAAATATCTTCATAATTAATACCACAGTTAAATACATTTATTATTTTATAATTTAATTGCTCTTTCTTTGTGCATTATGCTATCCAACTTGCAATAGTTTACATTGTTTATAGTCTACATGAAAAAAGTTCGTGTAAACATCACGTAGATAACATGTAAATAATCCATGTAGACGTAATCTTGAAATCTACGGCACAACCCTGGTTTGTGTTGCGCGAGATCTATGCAATGTGCACAACGTTTTTATGTGTGCAAAGTTGATTGATAAGATAGATTACACATTCGTATCTGAATAAACGATCTTACTTGTTTTAACATTGAATAAAATTGTTAATGCGGACGTAGTGTGTTATTATTCATATATGCGCCACTATCTCAATATTGAAACTTTTATATTTACAAGAAATAGTCTCTTTATGTTTTTTTAAAGCTTCCATTGAAAGATGGTATACGCGCGTATACGACGTATTAATTTTTTTTCTCTTAATATTTATACCGTTATAAATATTTATACCGTTATAAAAGGATGTACGGTAGTTTTCGTACACCCTATATTCGACGTAACTCCGCTTGATTTCATAAAGTGCAACACACCGTTAATTACATAAATCGTGCGGAATCTTTTTTTTCTGATTGTGAGATGCGGCAGAGGAAGAACGAGGCGAAGAAGCCTCACAGCGATATCACATTACGTAAGCGAGAGCGGCTTGCAGACTCGTTTCACGGTCAAGATCGGCGCTCGTCCTCTTTAGTTATACATACCGAATGACTCATTTTTGTGTATGAAGGAAGAAGAGACGAGACGAAGATGATTCACCTGCATTAAGAGTCCGTAATCTTCTCAGCAGCGAGACGGTACATTGTATTCTTTATGACGCAAAGGTGAAGTCTCGGGAACCCCCTCCGGAATATTTAAGTTAAAAAAAACTGCGAATATTTCTTCGAATTCTTATTTGGACGATTCAATCAGAAAGGAAGAAAGAAAGAGAATAATAATATCAATATAAATAATAATATAATATCAATAAATTAATAATAAATTAATTAAAAAGGAAAAACAATCTGGCAGCAAATCTCAGCAAAAATTTTATCAAGCTTGCGGAGTCACGTGGTACGATTTTATTTTTAAAAAAGTTCATTAAACTTGAAATTATAAAAAAGTATTATAAAATGTTGAATTGTGTAAGATTCCATTTTTTATATTTTATTTTATTAATTACAACAACGTGTGTTGTGTAATGGAGTTTGACACGCTATTTCTTCCTATTAGAATCTAACTATCGCAGATACCCAAGTAGAACAGAAAGTCATGACGTCAAAATGATGCTAAAATAACGCCTTTGACATCATTTTGAAGTCATGATGACGTCTAAATGACCTCAAAATGATGTCAAAGGCGTCATTTTAGCATCATTTTGACATCATCATGACATTCGTGTTCTACTTGGGTAGTGATGAAAAAAACGGGTTTTTTTTACTTCGGAGTAAAAAACCGAGTAAAAAAACTAGCTTTTTACGGTAAAAAACGGTTTTTTACAAAACGTTCTGAAAAAAGATATAGAATTATTTTTCTTGATATTCATCGTTCAATCTACGTTATTTCGGTATTATTTAATATCTTTTATCTCTTTATAACTTTAAATATCGAGGCGGAAACGTCTTTGCGTTGTTGCAGTGCCTAATAGCGAATTTGGGCGCATGCACTAGTCAATAGCCACCGTCACTTCGTCATTACTCATTATACATTTTGATTATTTATAGCCATCTTTACATTCTTTACACAGAAACCAAATGAATGCAAAAACTGAATTCTAGAACAATAATATGGCGTCAAATGTCCAAAGAAAATACATATCCGAGTAAAAGACTTTCACGATCGGAGTAAAAGACTGATTTTTATTGGATTTTTTATTCTAAGTTTCTAGTTTTTTTCGGTACTTTTCATCTCTAATCGCGGAAGCTCTCTAATCCCTGTGTCGTAGAAGCAACCCAAGGAGAACAGAAAAGTCAAAATAATGTCAATTTGACATCATATTGACCAAATTATGTCATTTTTTGGTCATGATTGAAATCTCGACCTCAGATGACTTAAAAATGACTTTATATTGACTCCTTTTTTATTATGTCTTTTTGATTTTTAGATCGAGATTTCAATCATGACCAAAAAATGACATAAATTTGGTCAATATGATGTCAAATTGACATTATTTTGACTTTTCTGTTCTCCTTGGGAAGACGATTGTATCGCGCGTCCTCATATCCGAAGACGAAATACGAGACTCTTTCAAAAATAAATCATCCTCGCATTTGATATTCCCGGTCCGTCACCTCTCGACGTGACGGAAGCGTTACATTTATAGCCGCTACCAAAACCGCCGGAATTACGCAAGGGTGAAAGCACCGCTGCGCCGGCGGCTGTTGCATAGAAGAATTATTGGCCGCGTTCATCTCGTTTCACGCCTCGCGCCGCGTGATCCTTGCAATCTCGAAAAATGCCCGACCCGTTAAATCATACGCGTCGTTTCTTATCTTTAAATCCGCTTTCGAAAATCTCCCACTGAAATCGTGACGCGGCTCACGATCACGTATGTACACCCCTACTACGTACTCGAAACTGGTTTTGCACCACTCTTCTATACCCCCCAGATGGATATCCGGCCCAAATAAGAGGGCCACAGTACATAGGCGCCCTTACAACTTTTTTCAAGGGGGGGGGG
>NJRQ01000577.1:73909-85751 GCA_003063805.1 Aphaenogaster ashmeadi
AAAAATAAAAATCTGCATAAATATTTCTTTAAAAAATGTTATTTGAAAATATTAAATAACGTTCGTTTGGCAGAGCCTTACAAAAATGATACCCCTAAGTGTATTTAAACTCTGCCCCCCCTTGAAAAAAGTTGTAAGGGCGCCCATGCCCCCTCATGAGCGCCCATGCCACCGTAATTTGCACCACTCTTTAACGCGACATATGCGTCGCTATAATTTTCACGGAGGAAAAAGGTGGCTCGAACGATTTCGTGCGGCACAAAAAGAAAGAAGAAAGAACAACGAGGAGCGTGATATATTCACTTGCCCGTAGCGTTTATGCGATAAAATTAACATTCCGTGGCCGCATCCGGGGCCGCGCGGCCGCCGAGAGACATTCCGTGAATGGCGAGCGCGATTAAGCGATGCCGTGAGAAATTTAATAAACCAATTCGGCCAATTCGGCGCTACCGACTTTCTTCCTCGTCCGGCGCGCACGCATATCGGCGAGTCATAAATCGAGAGCGAAACTACTGTCATCGCATCACGTACTTACGCTACTTCGAAGGCTGCTTGCGATGCAACGGGGGATGCGACCGGCGGCCGCTGACCACCCCGATGCTGCTATAAATACGTTTGTCACCGCTCGTCCGAACGTCAGTCTTGTTTGCGACACATTTGCCGATCCACAGAACCACATTCAACGGAAAATGGCCATCAAGGTATGCCAAAGGATCGCACACAAATTTTGCATATCAAATTCACTTAATCGATTACGAGTTTGGCATACTTCTTGAACAATCTTTGTCGCGAAACACGCATATTTCCAGCGTGCTTACAATCCTTTGGCTTTATACTTCGACACAATATAATTAACTAAGAAATATAGCATTTAACATCCTTGAAATGACTATGGATGCAAAATGCGACGAGTAGAAAAATATGTACGATAAAGAATTGAAAGAAAAAAATATATAAGTATGTATAAAAAAAATACACATAAAAGAATAACATATAAATTTCTAAAAATTTCTAAATTAAACTAAATATAACAAAAATGATAATAAAGAAATGTTTCTTTAGATGTCTATTAGATGTCTATTAGATTCTCTATTCTTCTAAATATCTGAGAGATACCGTTACGTCTTTTATTAATATTGTTAAGAGGTTTTCGGGTTACCTTCGTGTCTTAATACATCATTAATGCCAACTTTTCGTGAACATTGCAGTTTACTTCATCAGGGCGAGAAGCAATCTGATACTTCTGATACTTTAGTATGAGGTTGCTTCTCACCTTGATGAAGTGAACTACAATGATTACGAAACGTTGGCATTAATGATGTATCGAGACACGGAGATAACCCGAAAACAATTTTGAAGAAAATATCCGTGGCAGTCTCAAAAGTATAATCAGATTAATGTACACGCATATTACAGATAATAACCCTGGCTACAGCAGTACTCGCAATATGCAGAGGCGCAATTATCCCATCGGCAGCTCTACCGGGCATCCCAGCTGTTCCAACCGGTCCAGCTATACCAACCGCCCTGGCCGCACAGGCTCTTCCAGTCGCGGTCGATGCCACGAATTACGACCCTTATCCCCAGTACACTTACGCCTACGACGTCCAGGATACGCTGACCGGTGATGCGAAGAGCCAGCACGAGAGTAGGGAAGGCGACATCGTCCGCGGCAGCTACAGCCTCATCGAGGCAGATGGTACCAGGCGAATCGTCGAGTACACGGCCGATTCTGTGAACGGATTCAACGCCGTGATTCGTCGGGAACCCCTGGCAGTGGTGAAGCCCGTCGTCGAGGTCGCGGCGCCGCCACTCGTTTATCAGCCCTGAGGGATGTGATAATGATTATCCATGATGATCCCGGACGAGAACTAGTCACGCTATATATAATATATCGATGTTGCCGCATGAATTGTTAACTGATTTTTATTAAAGACATTTTTTACAAACTGCGTATGGATTAATTTTATCCTGACATAACTTTGCCGTGAGATTACGCGTTGATCTTTTTATTCTTCGTACCTTGGACCGTTATTACGCAGAGCGTGATCATATTTTCGTTAAATTATTTGTGAGTTCATACATAACAGGTTCGTTTACAATGAACGAATTATTAATGTTACGCAGATAAAGCCGTTGAGTTATGTAATGGAATGTAAACTTCGTGAATGCGATTTCGGGCCGTAAACTCTGGCTCTCCTTTATGAGTATAATTGTGAAAGTTTACAGTTTATCGGATATATACATACATGTCGACGCGAAACTTAAGAAAATTTAACGATCTCACTTTATATGGTACGTCATATACATATTATATATTATATAGAATATTATTATATTATATAGAAATTATATAGAAATTTCTAAGAGATACATATTTTTGTTAATTACAAATATGTTAATTTCTAAATTTAAGGAGTAAAACAATCCCTTCAAGTTAATTTGGCACATCTAATTCTGAATAAATATTATCTAAATTGATTTATAAATATAATATCGAAATGAGAGATGCATAGAAGAATTCTTTAGATAAAAATTTTAAAGTACATAATGTCCTTCACAATCATAAGACTCTTTAAATTATTTTATATATATATATTTTTTAAAAAAGTACGTTGCTTTCTCATCAGAAATTAATAACGTATCTAAGATTTTGAATGATTTTATATCATAAGATCGCTGTCGTCAAATTCGTTTTCTATCAAATAAAAAAATAAATAAAAGTGATCTCGATCTTTTGCACATGACTTCTTTCTTAGTAATTTAAATTTCTTAGTAATTTAAATTATTTTAGAATATTATATTAAACGGGATGTGCGCATTGATTTCGAAATTAATTATTTAAAGCAATTTCAAGTATAGATTTGAAATCAAATACGTACAGTCCTAATCTTTAAGAAAATGTCAGATTTTTAAAAATGTTTAGCATACAAAAATCTCCATATTCATGAATTTTAAATCGACATATATTTGATTCAAGATTTTTATTCAAGATAATATTGTAATATATACAGACATATGTATTATATTCTATCGACATATGAGATATGCCGTGAGAAGTGGAGTAACAGCGACTAACGATTACGTGAATGGTAATTAACGCAATAGTACGCGTCGATTCGTGTTGGCAGAGCTCATCGTGAATGTATAATAGAATTCAGCCGATTGCGGGATGTATGGCCATCTTTGTGCTTTCGTCGAACGGCCTTGATAGACCGTCCGTATTCGACATATTGGCACCCGACACGCGTGCATACGTGCATTGCGTACGATTACACGTATTTCGGTTATCAATTACCCACTCGCATCGGGTTAAGTGCGTTAGGCAATGCATTTGTCCGTCCTTTATCAAACATCGAAGGGCTGGCAACTTAAAAAACACTTCTCCCTTTCAAAGAAACATTGCAAGAGTCCAATTTGTATTGTAATAAAAAAAGGGACGTTACCGTACGTCGAAAATGCGATGGAATAATACCTTATCTGGAATATGTAAAGTAATATACCATTTAATGTGGAAACTTCACCGCTTTTAAATTACAGCTTTTCCCCGTCGAGACGTCACATCTGGAATTTGCTGCAACGTTTTTTCTTCAATTCGAATATGTCTTACATCTTGCTTTTAAGACTCCGCATACATTATCTCTTCTAACAATAAGGCCCTGCGCACAATGGAGGAATATTAGATATTAGGAATAGAAATTAAAATTTTAGAATATGAATATTGAACGTAACGCATAATGGATATTAATAAGATATAAGACATAAATGTGTTATACGAATCACAACATAACTTATTATTTATCTATACCCAAGTAAAACAGAAAGTCATGATGACGTCAAAATGATGCTAAAATGACGCCTTCGACATCATTTTGAAGTCATGATGACGTCTAAATGACCTCAAAATGATGTCAAAGGCGTCATTTTAGCATCTTTTTGACGTCACCATGACTTTCGTGTTCTACTTGGGATAGTGTTCATTGAGGAAACTGATTCTAAAACTTTAATTCCTATTCCTAATATCTAATATTCCTCCATTGTGCGCAGGGCCTATGTATGCGTAACTCACATTGACAGTTAGGAAGGCGAGGGGAAGAGGATAGGGGTCTTGCAGCGTAATCGGGTACGCGGTTCCCCGATTTCGTCGAACGGCCTCGAGGTCCCGACTCTTCGGCGCATTGGCATCCAAGTCGCGTGTGCGGGCGGACAACGGTGATATGAAGAAACATAAGGTACATTGGTACAACCGCAGGTCGGACCCCCTGTACATCGCAATGATCATCGCGGAGGTCACCGCACGGCACCCGAGAGGAAGACATAGAAAGAAGAGAGAAGGAGACAAAGGCAGTGATTAGGTGGGGCGTAGGTGGCTGCAGGGAGCATCATTGTCATCGGATGACACGAAAGCGACGACGTATAAAAGTACGGGCGATCTTACCCCGAGGCATCAGTCCTCTTCTGGCGGTCTCATCCCGTACACGAGCGCAATCATGGCCGGCACGGTAAGGGAGAGAAGCTGAGAGAAAAACTCGAGCATTAGAATCTTCCTTCCAACGCTCCTCTAAAATGGCTGTCCGAAGGATTGAATTTCGAAATTGGTTCTTAATCTACTTCCATTTCTCTGAATATCAATAGCCGCGAGTGTAAAAAGATCATCTAACAAAAGTTACATCCTATGCTGAATGCAATTCCAATAGGCGATTTTTGGCGATTTGGTATGGTTTGGTACATATACCAAAGTTGTTATCGGTGGTTGCTATTGGTGCTGGTGCAGTTTGGCACACTTTGGTTGCTTATATCAGAGTCACGCCAAAAATCGCCTAATATAACTAAAATACGCGCCGATACTGAAGACTGAAGTGTTAATGAAATCCCAGAAATTCGTAAGAAGATAAGGTAACTGGACTGTCGCTGACGAGATTACGCGTTAACTTTCAGCTCTTCTTTTTTCTGGGACTCTCGGTGCTCGCTCGAGGGGCGGTTGTGCCCGCCGTGCCAGCGGTGGCAACGGCGGTACCAGCAGCGGTACCCCTGGCTAAGTTGGAGGAATTCGACCCGGCGCCGCAGTACAGCTTCGCGTACGACGTACAGGACGCGGTGACCGGCGACTCCAAGGCCCAGTACGAGACCCGCAACGGCGACATCGTGCGCGGCAGCTACAGCCTGATCGAGGCCGACGGTACGCGTCGCATCGTCGAGTACACCGCGGACCCGATCAACGGCTTCAACGCGATCGTCAGCAGGGAACCGATAGTCGCCGCTGTCGCGGCGCCGGTGTTACCGCTCAGACCGGCCGCGCTGACGCCGGTCGCAATACCGGCTGCACCTGTCCCCGCTCCAGCACCGTCGATCCCCGCCGTCGGACCAGACTCCGACGTCGAGGTACTCGATGCCCGGTCGGGCCCCTTAAAAGCGAAACCAACGACGCGCGAGCGAGAGATCCAGCGTCAACAGTTGCAGCAGCTGCAGCAGCTGCAGGAGCAACAGCGTCAGCAACAGGAGCAGCAGCTGCGACAGCTGCAGCAGCTGCAGGAGCAACAGAGACGGTCGTCGAGATTACAGATCCAGCAGCATCAGCAGCAGGAGCAGCAACAGCAGCCGCGGGAACAACAGCCCGCGCAACAATCTGCGCGGATCGTCGGACAGACGGCTGGACAAATCGAGCGACAGCAGCAAATCGCGAGCCCCCGATTGATCGGTCTCCCCGCTGCCGCCAGGGCGATAGCCACGTACCCCGCCTACCCCTATGCCGCGTATAGCGCCGCGTACTCCTCGCCGTTCGCCTACGCCGCACCCCTCAACGGCCTGGCTTACACCCCCGCCGCCGCGTTGACGTAAACTACTGCCCCATTCATTATCATTCCGCAACCCGTTATTTGTTAGAATTATTGACGACAAAAACTACAATAAATTGTTTGCCATGAGTTACTTATGTATATACGCATTCATCTCGTTTCTCCCCGACTGTTCTGCGATGCCCTTGTCCTCATAAAAGAGCACGAAGCAACGACAAAACGCAACTGGCCGAAAAATAGGGGTCTGCTGGTCGCCATTGAGTTTAATTAATTACGTTACAGGTCGCAAGCGTGCGACCATAAAAACTAGACACATTACCGGGTGGCATGCGGTAACAAGTAAAAGCGACGAACTCTGGACGTACGTCGATCAATGTCACCGACGCGACGTCGCGAATCGATCGCGAGTCGGTCGGCTGTCATGTCGGGACCCAATCTATTGCGCGTTCGCTTACGTAAGTCCCGGGCCCGTTGTTACGCGCGCCGGGCCGGCCCACGGGCCCCTGTCGTCGTGTTTGCGCAAGAAACACGCCGCGCACGTATGTACACGCGTGCACGTAACGCGACCTTCGGCTACGCGCGACGCATTTAATTTCGCGCGATATAAAAAGGAGCTCGTTATTACGGCTATTAATCCGTGATCATAAAAATACGCTTATTATCGTCTTCATCCGCGGGAGCGGATCAATAAGCGTATTGATGTCTTCATTCGCGCTCTTGATTGGCATTTCGCGATGAAAAGATTCCTTATCTTTTTATAATACGTCATTATCGCCGCCGACTTTCCTTGAAAAGGGTATTCTTATACGCAGTATCGTGACATACCGAAATTATATCAATTATCGAACGAAACGTTTTACGTGAGAGAATTCTGCATGCATGGGCGTAGCCAAGGTGGGGCAGGAAAGGACGCTTGCCCCCTCCTGACTGCCACAATAAAGATGTATCAAATTAAAAGACTAAAAATTAAAAAAATTTACCTGATCCTGATGCACGCATTACAATCTACAACATTCCACAAATGAAGCTACATGTCCTGTATAATCAAAAACCAGTGACTTTATTATTTGATAAATTTTAGCTGAATGAAATCCTGGTTACGCCCATGTCTGCATACATTTTGCGTAATACTTAAACTTTTTCAGTGAAAAATAAAAATTTTTTTTTTATTATAAAAGGAATCCACTGTATCGCATTTTTTATTATTGACGAAATTTATATAACGATGTGTCCTTGAAATAACGTAAAAGAAGTTTCGCGTTTACCCGTTCCCAATAGGGTAGATGTACCGGTTGTGGCCACTGCACCAGTTTTGGCCATTTGCGCGATTTTCGTAATTTCTTTACTTTCAAATTAGCTGTAGTGCGTAACAATCGAGAGAACTTCATTCTGCAAGCATTTTGTTGATCATGCAGACAGGCAGATTAAGTTAAATTTATTCTTTATATGGCAAATAACTGTGTGGCCACAAATGGCCTTAATGTGGCCACAAATGATGCATCTACCCTATCTCACTTTTCACGGAGCAAGTAGTAACGGTCAGCGCGAGTCAGGCAAGTAGATGCGGTCGCCGTGCGCCAGACGTCTGCCCAGCGAGCAATGTCTACTACTGTAATCGCTTCTCTAATGCGAAACTCGCCGATAAAATAAAATAAAACAAAAGAACGTCGTCTTTTGTATACAATTATTAAATTGCGTTACATCTACTCTATCGTCAACCTAATTATAATTTAGTGCACTAGCAAAAATAGTAAAAATACGGAACAGATTTGGAGAATTCACTCGCATATTGCACGCTCGTAGAAAACAATGCTGCATAACCCATAACAAAAAATAACGCAAATAAAAAAAGATAGTTATCAATCTTGAACTGCGGCGAGATAATTTTTACATGGAAGAATTTTTTTTTCGAATAATAGAACACACACACACACGCACACACATTTTACTATGCTTTTTTATTTCACCCGTGCATAAGTACCGAAACACGCGACAATTAATATAAAAAAAATTTTGGCTAATATAAATTAATTGGAATTCAAGCGCCGTTTATCGCGAGAGATTACATAAGCTATTATTTGCGACACGTCGTCCAAGAGCCACATCGGCCATTCCTCGAACAAAACAGAAGTTTCAGAAAAGAGTAACACGTAATCCGTATTACAACGTTACGAGAAAAGCAACGTTCTCTCTCTCTCTCTCTCTCTCTCTCTCTCTCTCTCTCTCTCTCTCTCTCTCTCTCTCTCTCTCTGTCCGTCTCCGAGTCGTGCAAGACGGAATGCAGCGGAACGAAGAAGGGACGAGAAGGAGAGTGGTTCGCGCGGATCGACTTTCACCGAACAGAAAACGCGACTGCAGCCGCGGCCGTCAAAGAACCGCGCCCAATGTCACTATGCGGCACCTCGTAATCGCGCCCCGTATTACGTGCGCACCGAAAGACCGGTCCACTTTTGACAGAGAGACCGGTCCGGAATCCGAGCAAACAGGCGAATATCGCCGCGGGCGAGAACCAAGCGCGACGCCAATTCAATTTCGAGGCGAATCGACTGTCTGGTCTTTGACAATTGACCGTCAGGCATTTTTGCGGAAAATTGATGGGCGGTAAAATATCACGTTTCAGAGAGAGTGAATTTTTATTATTACTTCTTGATTAAATTGACATTTGAGAACTGAAGTAAACTGTAAAATGTTATTCCCCTCCGTGGCGAGATATGCGAGCCGTGCCCACCTTTCTCGATCAATGTCAGTTTATCGTAAGACGCAAGTAATTACGCGGAATTGTTTAATGCGATGCGCGAAATTGCGATTAAATATCGGGTTTCATTGAATTTTTATTATTATTTTTTAATTAAATTGAAATTTTTGAAATCTGAAGTAAAATGTTATTCCTCTCCGCGGCGAAATACGCGAACCGTGAAGAAAAGTCCCCAAGTAGAACAGAAAGTCATGATGACGTCAAAATGATGCTAAAATGACGCTTTTGACATCATTTTGAAGTCATGATGACGTCTAAATGATGTCAAAAGCGTCATTTTAGCATCATTTTGACGTCATCATGATTTTCTGTTCTACTTGGGTCGCGCCGTGCCTACCTCTTTCGATCAATGTCAGTTTATCGTAAGACGCAAGTAATTACGCGGAATTGTTTAATGCGATGCGCGAAATTGCGATAAAATATCGGGTTTCATTGAATTTTTATTATTACTTTTTGATTAAATTGAAATTCGAGAACTGAAGTAAAATGTTATTTCTCTCTCCCCCAAGGAGAATAGAAAATTCAAAATAATGTCAATTTAACATCATATATTGACCAAATTTATGTCATTTTTTGGTCATGATTGAAATCTCGATCTCAGATGACTTAAAAATGACTTTATATTGACTCCTTTTTTATTGTGTCTTTTTGATTTTTAGATCGAGATTTCAATCATGATCAAAAAATGACATAAATTTGGTCAATATGATGTCAAATTGACATTACTTAGACTTTTCTGTTCTCCTTGGGCCGTAGCGAGATATGCGAGCCGTGAAGAAAAGTAGCGCCGTACTCACCTCTCTCGATCAATGTCGGTTTATCGTACGGCGCAAGTAATTACGCGGAATCGTTTAACGCGATGCGCGAAATTGCGTCGCTATTAGCAACGTTGACACACAATTTGCAAAGCGTGCACGTAGCACTTGCGGTAACTGCAACCACGCCGTGACTAGAGTACGTTTAATTTGATGAATTAAACCAGCAGTATATTGCGCATCCGCTCAGTCTAGTTCAATATTTATCTTTGTTTTATTTTCTACGTTAAATTATACTTCGCTATGCTAAAAGAGGATTACAGACTAAAATAATTACTGAGATAAATTGTTAGCGAATTTAATATGATTCTGTTTTTAATTAAATTTGAAAGAATACCATCATTTAAAAAAGATCATTAATTCTCTCTCTCTCTCTCTCTCTAAATGCAGAGGAGTTTGCAACTAAGTGCTGCCTTGAAATACTTTTTCAATAAAAATATTAAATTAAATCTATTTTATATTACGACACTTATATATTAAGTGTGCAATTCATCAAGGGTGCAATCAATTAAAAATTAATGTCTAAAGTGATTTAACTGCAATGAATCACGAAATCGAATCAAAGTGAACGGATGCAGTGTACCGTCGGCTTTAAATGGATGTTTTCGGCAAAACAAACGAGAGATCCTGCATGCACGATCCTCGACGGAATATTCGAGCTCGCCGATTAAGGTTACGCGGTTTTTTTATCATTTAACCACGCTCACGCGCATCAAGGTTATCAACTAAAGCGAAAAAGGGGGTCGAGTAAATGCTGCGCGCGTCTAATGGACACCGAATGTTTTCCAAAATGCGTTGAAAAATTATCGCCGTCAACCGATCTTCTCACTTTCCATAAATCACCGCCCGGCAGGATCCGCGCGGTGAAGCCGCGATCTCATTCGCGAGTAAAATTTAATTCGAGGATCTTTCTCCGACTCCATCATTTCTCATCGATGCGTCGCAGCCCGACGCACCGTCGGATTTAAAAGTGCATAAGCGAGACAAATGCTACGCTCGTCACGGCGGTCCATTTCGTTATTAATGCCGGCCGTCATGCGCGTCAGATAAATTGTCGACAAAAAGGATAAAGAAAGGATGAGGGAGGCGAAATAAAGAAGATATGTCGCGCGCGCGTGAAAGGCGAAAGGCAGACGGCGTGTGATGTCACGGATTAAAGAAAACATGTATTTATATATTTTATATTAAAATGCAATCCCACGTTGTCCACGTCGTGGACAATTTTAAATTCCCACCGACTCCAAAAATATCTTAAGTGCAGCATTTTCGGTCGCTCGTGTCATTAAGAATGCCTACGACGACTCTCGATTTAATGATTTTGCAACTGCGTTGATGCCCTTAGTTGGAAACGCGATATCTTCTTTTTACTTCACTCTTAAAAGTCGCTTTATCTTTCGCATGCTTTCCGCGTGTAGGCTCGTAAGTGGCTTCAGACAAGGAGCCGCGCTAACGAGAAATCAAGTGAAGATCAAGTGAGATACGAGGTGAGAGCAAGATCGGGCGAATAAACATTAATTGAAGACCGTGTCGACTCGTCGTGAAGGAAGGTTACGCCGATATATCGTGCCCTCGAATTTTCATCTCTAACGACCGGTTTCACCAACCTCGGTTTTTTAACCGATTTTGCATCTCCTCTTATAATTCAATATACAAAGTATCTAACAAGCCTTCTCCCGGAATTCTAGAGCACATAATCATCTATAACATAATTTATTTGGATATTTATTGCAATAAATTGGTGACCGAAAATAACCCAAGGAGAACAGAAAAGTCAAAATAATGTCAATTTGACATCATATTGACCAAATTACGTCATTTTTTGGTCATGATTGAAATTTCGATCTCAGATGACTTAAAAATGACTATATTGACTCCTTTTTTATTATGTCTTTTTGATTTTTAGATCGAGATTTCAATCATGATCAAAAAATGACATAAATTTGATCAATATGATGTCAAATTGACATTATTTTGACTTTTCTGTTCTCCTTGGGAACAGGGCCGGCAACTTAGCAGAATTCCGAGTGTGGAGTTCTGCTATCGGTAAGGTGGGAAGGGGGGGCGGGTAGCCAGAAAAACTGTAACAAATTTTTACAAAATAGGGCCTTTAATTTGTTGACGTGAAAATAAAATACAAGTTTATTTGTATTTTGTTTATGCTTGTTTTAAAGATATTTCTGACGCCCAATGTTACAGACCATGGCATATCGGTAGCTCTCGTCGCAATTCATAAATAATTTTCGAACAAATTGGCTAAATTCCGAGTGTGGAATTTCCACACTCAGATTAATCCGAGTACACAAAATCATAATAAGATCATAATGACATCAAGTAGAAGTCATTTTAGGAAAAATCATTATGACGTCATTCGATACACTTTTTATGATGATTTTGTGATGAATTCTTGATATAGCAATGATTTTTAAGCGATTTTTTAACTAAAAAATCTTCTGAAAATCATTGCTATATCAAGAATT
>NJRQ01000577.1:99314-116564 GCA_003063805.1 Aphaenogaster ashmeadi
TTTACAGTTTTTCGGGATAGGATGGGGAGGGGGGATCTTACAGATGCTTGTTAGCATCATTATCATTGTGATATTACTTTTCTGGTTTCAAGAGCTGCGTTTCAAGTCCGAAAGTAACGGCGCGTAGTTTAAAAGAACTAGAAAAATCACACATAAAATATTAATAAGCACTAAAATCTGCTATGACCGTATTTGGCCATTCTCGATTTTAATTGTTCGATTCTTTATCATGTTTGACATCTTGTTTTATCATATTGAAAATGGAGCACTCAAATTCTTTCTGCCTGTACTTTAATTTTCTGCAAATGTTCGCAATACCTAATATTGCACATAGAATACGATATACACGTTATATCTGTATATAGCATTACGCACAATTTATTTAAATGTTAAGTACAGCTAACATATTGTACATATGTACATATTGTACCTTTACATTATTGTATTAGCATATTGACAGGAGGAAATAGATTGGCGAAGTCTCGCGCAAACGAATAGTCCCAAGTACGAGTGTAATTTCTTTAATCAGTCACATAGAAAGAGTCACATATACATGATATAAAAATAAATAAGTTCGGCCTGAGTCGACAAGTAGGTTGGCACGGTCAACACAATTAGTGGATGTAGGCAGCGGGGGCGGCATAGGAGAAGGCAGGTGCTGCTGGGGCGGCATAGGAGATGGCATGTGCGGCCGGGGCGGCGTAGGAGTAGGCCGGGGCGGCGATCTTGGCGATGGGGGCTGCGTGCGTGGCGTACGCTACGGGGGCTGCATGTGCGGCATAGGCGAGAGGGGCGGCGTGCGCGGCGTAGGTAAGGGGTGCAGCGTGCGCGACGTGGGCTACAGGGGCAGCGATCTTAGCCACGGGGGCGGTGTAGGTGAGGGGGGCAGCCGCGTACTGGGTGGCCAGCTTGGCGTAGGGAGCAGAGTAGGCGAAGGGGGCAGCTGCGTACGGGGCGGCGTAGGAGTAGGCCGGGGCGGCGATCTTGGCGACGGGAGCGGCGTAGGTCAGAGGAGCGGCATGGGCCACGGGGGTAGCGATCTTGGCGACTGGGGCGGCGTAGGCGAGGGGTGCGGCGTGCGCGACGTGGGCGATGGGGGCGGCGGCAACTGGGGCGACGGCTTTGACGGCAACGGCGGCGGGTTCCTTGCGGACTACGGCGTTGAATCCGTTGACTGAGTCAGCGGTGTAGTCGACGGTGCGCCTGGTGCCATCGGCCTCCAAGAGGGAGTAGCTACCCTGGACGAGATCGCCGTCGCGGGTCTCATGCTGGCTCTTGGCGTCACCGGTCAAGCTGTCGTGCACGTCGTAGGCGTAGCTGTACTGTGGATGCGGGTCATAGTCGGCGTCGACGGCTTTAGCGACGGGGGCGGCGACGAGCGCAGGGCCCGCGGCGTAAGCCAAGGGGGCGGCGGGCGCGAGAACACCAGCGTTAGCGGCGGCCACGAGGGCGGCAAAAGCGATGAACTGCAAAAGAATATGAGTAAAGCTTCTCTTCGGTCTATCTAATAATTATGACGGAAATTTTGTTGACAATATGACAAAATCAATCCCGAACTGGTTTTAGATTTCGATATTCACTGATAATTTGCGTGAGGACTAGCTCCGACGTATGTTCACTCGCAAATTTTACTATCCGAGAGCGAATCCCAGGAGGCAAACCTCTCTCTCGAAAGCACTTGGAGTGTACAATCGAATCCAATAGACTTCAAACACAGTCTGACAGACTTAGTAGATTCTTTGCGTTTACGATCCTCTACCCACCTTGAACGCCATTCTTGAGTGGATTTAGTTGGTTTTGAATCGACCAAAGCGAGACTGATGATGTGTGGTGTTGATCGCGGCCGCTTTATATACCCGGTGATCCAGTCTACCACCGTATGAATCCCCACCGTCGATACCGGACTTTGAAAGTTCGCCGGCGTTGACGGCCGACCGCACTTGAACTTGGCCGGTACTCGCGATCGCGCACCCTCGCTCCCGATAGTTCGCGAACACTTGGAGGGATCTATCGCGGCGAGCGATTTTGTCGACGAAGACGGAAGTAGCTCGAAATGACTTCACTTCGGCATAGTCACTACGACGATACCGGTTTTCTCATTTCGAGACGCAATGCACCACGCGAATGAGATAAAGAGAATCACATTTTTGAGACACATTTATTAAGTGTACGGAATGTACTAAAAATTGTATAAATTTTAGTTTTGCGTGAAAGATTGTTGCAATAAACGAATAATCAGTATAATAATAACAAGCAATTTGCACTGGGGTGGAACCAATTAATTACAGAAATGATATTTAATTTTACTATACACTGAGAAAAAAAGCTGTTGCTTCAATTAAAGTGTTATCATGGGGTACCAATAACATAAAGTAGTTCATTCAATTGTATTATTATTAGACCCAATGTCTGCATTTTTAAACCAATAATTCAATCATTGTTTTAATAATCCAAATATTGGGTCTATTAATAATACAATTGAATGAACTACTTATGTTTTTGGCACCCCGTGATAATACTTTAATTGAAGCAACAGCTTTTTTCTCTCAGTGTACTCCATATTTAGAAATTCTCTATTAAAAAAATTTAATACACTATTATTACATTAGATGTTGTAATAAGAATTTGCCCTTCTGCAACAAACTAAAAAAATAAAAAGTATTACAGTTGGTTTCTCTTGTAGCGAATTTGTCCTTCCACGTTTATAAAGTAAACGAAGAAGGCTCTTCGAAAATGTGGAAATAAAAAGTGAAGGGCCAGTCACAAACGCTGTTCGGCAGTTTATTTACAATGATCGCTTCGCGTTTATCTCTTGCGGCAAACCGCAATTCAATTCGTTCGTTTCTTTTTTTCGCTTATCGGCGTAATTGTTTCGTATCATTGTGCAACAATGTTGGGCCCGTCTGGTTCTGCACATTACTGACCATGCCGAACCCCGCTTCTCGTACGTGTCCGTGAGTGAGACGACGATTTTTAGCGAGGCGTTTGGTCGAGAATGGATTAGAAAATTATAATATAACAGATTTCCAACTGCAGACGAGTGATTAGATAAGAGAAGTTTGCATCATTAGGCCCGGCAAAAAATAAACTTTAAGAATCCCTGTCGAGATAGGAGTCATGTTCGTACAGACGTATTTGCGGACGATAGGTTGATCGTCACGTCAGTCTGCACTTACTCGCAATTGTAACATTATTATTCTTAGAATGTGAGTTTAGTAGTTCCTAAAATAACAGCAGGTACAATAGAGATTGTTAAGGATATTTTAAGAAATATTCTTACGTCTGTCTCCGCGATTTTCGAATCCATTCTTTAAATTATCGCTCGTTATATGAACATTCTTTATTTATATAATTATATAAATAAGTCTTTCGAATATACGACAAATTATAAAATTTATTAACAGGGAGATTAAAGATTTCATTATTAAAATTAATATTGAGAAAAATTTTCAAATACTTTGTTCACATACATTTTTATTTAATAAAAATACAATACAAATTTATATTATATGTATTGTACTTTTTAATACTACATTTATATTATAGCCTTTCTCTCCATGAAGAAAGCTTCCATAAAGGAATATTAATTCCTACGTCATAATTATGATCAATAGTTACGGGATATTGTACATCCTCCCACGCACGAGAGACGGTGTCGAGAAAACGAAAATCATGAGCTCGTCATTCGCTGTCGCGAAACTTTCGAGCCATTCCGATTTACCTGTCTCTGCCAAATGTGTCGCGGCAGACCGGGATCGCGTGCCGTTGCGTCACATCTCATCTAACGTCGTCGGGGCTCGTGCCGGAGAGAAAGAAAGAGAGAAGTGGAGCGCTTTCATAAAGAAGAAATAGGTGGGTCGCCCGAATATCGCGCGGTTGGGGCCCGCGCCGATCGATCGCGGGGCCCGCGGGCGCTATTATCGGGGCAGCCTCGTGCCGATCGAGGCTTGAGATTTCGCTCGGTTTTTGTCATCGAGCCTCACTGTCTGGTCCGCGTGAAATCGCTATTTCGACCGACGACGCCTCAGTCTAACGCGAAGGGGACCACCGATCCCGACGCAAGACCAGGTTCTGGAAGCTAACGAAACTGATTGCCCAAGGACGCCGAAAATTTTAGACGTGTTCAATTTTGGTCGCGATCTCAGTCACGCTATCATCCAGGAGGAGACTTTTGGAAATTTTGAATATGTCTGTACGTGGTGTCTGTTACAATCAGGTCGCCCCTGCGGCATTTTTCGTACAGAAAAAAATTATTTATCAACAATATTAAGCCTAATTGAAAATAATCTTGTTAATTCAATAACAATTTTAATAAAATAAAATCATACGTATTTGTTTCATTAATGCTATTGAATTAATAAAATTATTTTCAATTAGACTTAATGCTGTTGATACATCATTTTTTTTCTGTGCTGATATACGCTTTTAGAGATTTTAATTTATGCTGCGAGTAGGAAATATATGAATTAGATTTCGATTATATAAATTATTCACTCTTTGTCGCTCGAATTCGTTGTTTAGAGAGACCCTCATTGAAGGGTTTAATTAATTCTATAATACGCAATTGTAATCGTCGTCATTTATCATCGTGTTAGGCACGCAATTAGCGACAAGTATGTTATACAGTGTCATCCAGATTCTTTCAATATTTCGAGAAAATGCGCTCGATGTCTCTCCATATAAGGTACAATTTGCGAAGTACGAACATAATTTCGTAAAAGAAAAAAAAGAGAAGGAAAATAAGAGACTTGTCTGCTTTGATTCGACCGATATGAGAGTGATTGAAGGTCGCGGTAGGAAATATGTGCATGTCAGCAAATCGGCAGTAAATTAAACACCGGATGACCCGGACATTGAAACCGAGCTCGCCTTCTTGGGCGAGGAAAAACGCATTGATCCCCGTAACGCGTGTCAATTATCGGGACAAGTCTTGCTGTAATTTGTGAGCCGAGCCGCATGCATGATCGCGACGGAATATATGTCTTATTTATGTGTATTAAAATTAACGACCTTCGTGCTCTTAACATGGAAAGATACGCGACGCGTTTTCGCGTATCTTCCACTCGCCCCAATATCGAAAAAATGCAAGTATCGCGCTACTTTACACCATAATATATGATATTATAAAATAGGCCAAAAGAAAGATATATAGGATGTTTGGCAACATATGGGAGAAAATTTAAAGAGTAATTCTAGATAATAAAATAGGACGAAAATCAAAAATAATAAAATTGCGATTTTGAATTCTTTTCCCTGAAATTTTGTTATTCTTGATTTTATTATTCTAAATGTTTAAATATTCACGTAAAAAGTGCCTAAAACCCGTGAATATTTAAACATTTATAATTAAAAAACGAAGCATCCACCGCAATTTTGTTATTCTTGATTCCCATCTTACTTTATCATCTAGAATCACTCCTTAAATTTTCTTCCACTTGTTGCCGAACACCCTGTATATACCGTGATCTCTATTTATTATTTTATTCGACACGTATCTCTCATCTTCCTTCAATAACTATTAAAATCATATAAATAACTTGATCATATAAATAACTCGTTCATCGCGAGTTATAGTTTGAAACTTATGCACCTCGCGGGCACTTAGCGAGATCTTAAATTAAAATTAATCGTATATAAAATTGAATCGTGTAAATTTCCCTTCATATTTCACGTTTCGATTTCTATATTATTGTAAATTATTACCACTTCCGAGCGGAGTTCGCTCGTTACGTACATGCGTTAGTTGACGTGCGTTTCGCGATCCAGGAGATTACGATCCATCAGACTTCAAAATTACACGAGAAAATGTTTCGAAACGGTTCGCATAATTATCTGGGTTGGTGATACTCGGACGGGCAGCCGGCCTGCGTATCCATTATCTTCTGGCTTGAGCGTCGATCGACTGTTGCTCAAGTTGATGCAAGTAGCATCGTGTCAGCCTTTATTGCACAGTACTATGCAACTTTGTCACATCGATTAAATTGCGTTCCGTGTTACGAGGGTAACACTTGGTAATTAAAATAATCATTGAGTAGAGACGCTACAATATTAATTTCCTTTACTAACAATAACGATATAATTTATTAAAAATCCTTAATATTTAGGTATAATTTCGAGGTAACATTTTCAATGATCTAAATAAATTAGATTTACATGTAATATAACCTTGAAAGATTATATAGTCATTAGAAGCGCTATATAACCCAAATACAGGGTTGAAGGCGTCCACGCTCCAAACCAAGGAGAAACTAACCCCCCAAAAAAAATATAGTCATTAGAAGTTTACTATTATATATAGATATTATATACGTTATAATATATTCAATGCTAGAGAAACTTAATTATATATTGACGTTTATAATGATTAAATAAAGATTCAATTACGAACACGTAATTATGAGCACGTGTCGTGCTGGAGTATTTTCGATGGTAACGGATATATCGATTGTCGAAATCGTTAATTACGAACTCTATTCAGTTAAAGAAATTATCTTAAAGATGTATGTATCCTAACGTACTTAACTGCGTACATCTTAATTAAATTTCTAAGTGAACGAGACATCGCGAAAAATAGCTCTGCAATATAGGAACTTCAACGTAGACCAAAACGTCCAAGTCGAGCGAGTAGTAGAGGATTAAGAAACGCGCGGCATTAAAGCCACCGATCAAAGACGAGCTAAGAAAAATCTGTAAAGAGAATAGAATGACAAATGAACTCTGAGAAAGTCTATAGATGAGCAGATCTTGATAGACCTGAGAATCTTCATGAAGAAAAGAAAAGAAAGTTATGCTATTTATTAAAGACTGTAGACCAAGACTGCAAACGTAAGCATTTTATGAAGAACTTATGAGAAGTATTTGATCGTATTCGTTCGTTTACGTACAATTACGTAACCGAAATAAAAAGATCGCGCTTAAAAACGTAAAATACTCCTATCTCGAGTCTCTAAAAGGACATCCATACTTTTGCATGGCTCCTGAAAGAATCTGGTTTTATGCATGTATAAGGACGCACAAGTAAAAGAGAAAAATAATCTTTAAAATATGATGTTTGCAGCCTTTCTTGTGGAAAGTCTCGAATTATAAGAAATATAAGTATTACAAGGTCTTAACGACCATGAACAGATAATCAATATCAGTGCGCGAGATCTTTGTATATAATTATATCCCCATTAGTACATTAATCTTCATCACTTTGTTCTACATTAAGAATTTACGAATAGGCAGACTTTGTACGGATTCGCACGATCCACTAATAAAGTTCTCCAAGTTCGCCAAGGGCTATCATATGTGAGAGAAGAAAAGGAAGAAAGAAATTTGGGTAGGTAAAGAGTGAAAGAATAAACGCTCCGTAATAACCCTCGATGGAGCGAGCGGGCTGAGCGGAGGAGGACCGGGTAACTTGTAGCAAGGACGTGGCCTAGTCCCCGGCGACGACGACCGGTGCTCGTTGGTCCTTCAAGATGCGGGAACAGGGGCCCGATCCGATCCCGGCTCGTCGTTCTCATTGGGCGTGGTTCGATTTCTTGCTCAATTTTGCGCTCCTCGCGACCGCGAATCGGGTGGCCGTCGAAGGTACCGTCACCCAGTTACATCAGTGAGCGAGTACAATCTGATGGGTGTGTGAGTGCGCGACGGCGATGTGGTGCGATGTGGTGAGGGCCTCCCGGGCCCCGGGCGAAGCGGTATAAAAGCCGAAAACGATCCATCCATTGGCATCATTCGCATCAGACTCACAAGATCGAGCGAACTACCGATCACCCGAGCAGCAATGGCCTTCAAGGTATTACGTCCTTTCGAGTCCTTCTTGACGTAAGCTCCGCGCCGGGAAAGTACTTTCGGCCGATCCTCGATACGAGGATCGTATCCTATAATCCTCGTCGGTGAAGTTCCTCGCGACATACAGTTTGTCAATCCGGTTGGCTTCTCCATAATTACGGATTACCGACGACAGTTTGGGAATAATAACGGTGCACTCGCCGGGTTTTCTCGCCATCACATCTGTATCGTCTTTCTCGTGATACCACACCATTAATCAAGATCAAGAAGCGAGGCAATTAACGATATTTGCGGGACCATTCGAAAGTAACGCGTTTAACGTGTTCCTGATAAATTCCGCCACAAATTTCTTTCTTTCACGCCACGATTTTGTTCCCAAGTCTTTTCGTGTCTTTAGATCCAGCTAATTATCGTTTGCACTTTAAACTAATATTTTATTACAGAGATTAATAAAATGTTAGTGCAAAATGCAAATAATCTTTATTTTATTATGACTAAGTTTTTCAATTTACATCAACTTATAGTTCTTTTTCTATGTTACATTAATAATTATTAAACTCATTGGTGAAAAACATAGTAAAAATTTTTATAATTCCAGCAATGGTCCACGGCTACTGCCATACATAGTAATTTTTAATATAAAATTTTCTCCATGTACTGTTACATCAACTTATTCTGTATTTCTATACAATTCTATATTTTTACATTTTCTCTATAAGGTAATTAGGGGGAAGACACCAAACATTTTGTATTTAATTTACAAAAGAAATAATATATCTATTTCGATGAATTCAAATAAATATATTCCCACACGGAACACAGCGTCCATTAGACGTCCATACAACCTCTAATAGAGGTATAACCTCTAATAGAGGTTGTATGGACGTCTAATGGACCTATGTTCTGTGTGGGTTTGTTATTTAAAGAATACAGTATTAGAAAACACTATAAAATGAACATAAAGTAGTAGTTAACTTATAAACGAATTCTGAATCATGGTTGCTTGGCATCTTACCCCATTTGGCATCTTCCCAATTACCTTGATTCCAGTACAAATTTCATTTACGAATTTAATCAATCTATTTACTATCTTTTTCCCCAGTTTATCGCTTTCGCCGCCCTGATCGCCGCCGCTAACGCCGGCATTATCGGGCCTGCCGCCCCCCTGGCATACGCTGCGGGCCCCGCGGTCGTCGCCGCCCCCGTCGCCAAGGCCGTGGTAGCTAAGGCTGTCGATGCCGACTTCGACCCGCATCCGCAGTACAGCTACGCCTACGACGTGCACGATAGCCTGACTGGCGACGCTAAGAGCCAGCAGGAGACCCGCGACGGCGACCTCGTTCAGGGTAGCTACTCCCTCTTGGAGGCCGATGGCACCAGGCGCACCGTCGACTACACCGCTGACTCGGTCAACGGATTCAACGCCGTAGTCCGCAAGGAACCCGCCGCCGTTGCCGTCAAAGCCGTCGCCCCGGTCGCCCACGTCGCGCACGCCGCACCCCTCGCCTACGCCGCCCCGGTCGCCAAGATCGCTACCCCCGTGGCCCATGCCGCTCCTCTGGCCTACGCCGCCCCGGTCGCCAAGTTCGCCGCCCCCATAGCCCACGCTCCCATCACCTACGCCGCCCCGGCTCCTGTCGCCTACGCCACGCCGTTCGCCAAGGTCGCCGCGCCCGCCGCCTTCTCCTACGCCGCCCCCGCTGCCTACCTCCACTGAACTGTGACCTGACCACCATTTAGGAATGATGCTTATCGAATAAATCTCAATTTTCCTAGCAAGTATATAAGTCGTATGAGATTATCTTCGCCTATCTTCAATGTATCTTCGTTCGGTAATTAATTAGGTTGGCTTTGAACAAAATCTGATTTAAGTTGCAGGATTAGCAGCTGCTTTAGAAAGAGTACTTTTTAATATATAATTATAATTCTCATTTTCTCATGGCTGGTGGAAGAAATATCTTCTGCTACCTTTCTGTCGATGTGTGTGTACATTTTTCAATCATTTAGAATAAGACTTGGTATATTTGTGTCCTGAATGCTCGAATAATCATAATTTTCTCACAGAATCATTTTTCATTCATAGTTATTGCTTCTTCCCAATCGTCGTCGTTATTTTAACCCACGAGTTAAGATCTCAATGCCCAGACCCAAGTAGAACAGAAAGCCAGGATAACGTCAAAATGACATCAAATGATGCTAAAATGATGCCTTTTACATCATTTTGAGGTCATTTTGACGTCATCATGATTTTCTGTTCTTCCTGGGGAGCTACTGAAGTGTTGTAACATCTATCTTCCTCATATCGAAGTGAATTGTATGCTTGTTTATCGAACTCGATAAAAACTACATTATTCGATATTTATATAAATTAGAAT
Organism: Aphaenogaster ashmeadi; assembly: GCA_003063805.1. Taxonomy (NCBI): domain Eukaryota; kingdom Metazoa; phylum Arthropoda; class Insecta; order Hymenoptera; family Formicidae; genus Aphaenogaster; species Aphaenogaster ashmeadi. Next base: position 109,469 of record NJRQ01000577.1, read on the forward strand.
CGATGCTGTTTCCACACGAACGACGTGCCGTGAAATTACGTAACTCGAGGGACATATGCGCTCGAATCCTCAAACGCATGTAATCGCCATAACGTAACGTAACGTAATACGTTATCCAATTTGTTAAGATGAGGGTAAAAAGCCGCACAGATCGAAAGTCGTGGAGGAAACGTTCGAATTCGACCGGACCCAATTAGAGAAATTAGGTCAGGTACTACCTGCCGCGGGCCCACCGGTGTTATATCCCGCCTTTCCGCGACATTACCGCATTACCGATTCACGAGCGCTCGCCGGGCACTTTCTCCGACGAAGTGCCAGCATGCGGATTACATAACGTCTCGGTTACCACGCCTCGTCCAGCCGGCCGACACACGCACCGGCCAGTCGACTCACGCGCGTCGCATGTAATACGCGCGTAATGCGTAAAGGCGTGTTGCGTTATAGCCGGGAACCCCGGCCGGACCAGATTCGCGCAATGCCGTGCGAACCTTGATCCACTTACCGGTCCGGCGTGGCAATGTTTCGTTACGTACCTCGGTCCTCTCGCCCACCTCTGGCATCCACTCTGGATATCCCGCCTGTTTTGGCAACGAATCATGGAGAGAAGTCTCTCACGAATTCCCCGGTTAAAGTGTGTTATCCGGGTATGAAATAATTACGTCGTATCTAGATAAGACTGGAGGTATGGAAGGCCTGGAAAGGAATTAAACTTAAAAGTTAAAACGGATTAAATATGCTGCGACGATTAGATAAAATTTTATTTAAAAAAAATTATATTTATTTGCTACACGGTACAATCGAAGGCACTTTTACCGTTTTAGTTGCAAAGCACTTATATTCAGATTATCGAATAAGCTGTGAATAATTTGAGTTATCCAGTGAATACCTAAATTGTGCATATATGTAACAAAATATATATGCTGAATAACTTTTTCTATCACTTTTCGGCAAAGATCACGCAACGTAAATTTGTGATTTCTGCTCTGCTTTTACACCACACACATGGATACATAAATAGAGATACATAAATCCCTTTCAACAATATAACACAAATAAATTATTCTTGTTTACCGCTAAAAAATAAGTTTCATACATTTTCATTGTGCTAGAACTTAAAAAATACTTCCCTATCTCACGCAAACGTGAAGATATTGAACCAAAAAAAAATAAATAAATAAACATTCACTGGCTCAGGCCTCTTCTTTCTGGTGGTTGCAATCTAGAAAAAACATGTTTATTCAAAGCATTGTAACGCAATGTTCCTGAAATTGTTAAGTTTGTTTTGCAATATTACAAATTTTTTATTTAAAAAATCCATTAATTATTTCAAATAGACACAATACGCTTAATTATATTTTCTCGATAAAAACTTCTACTTACTGATGAATTGTTACGTAATCCTCGGCAAGAATGTGTGACGTGTCCAAAGGTGTGAGGAAAGCGAATTGGCTCTGTGGATGCATTCTAGTGTGATCCAAAAGAATATCCATTATCACCCGTCGGTTTACTTTGTCCTACAAAGAAACATACAAACCAGAGGGTTATTTTTTATGTAAAACAAATTCACAAGATATATTAAAGACACATTCAAGAACATAACAGCCTACCATGAATACATCAAATTCATCAAGAAAATAGAACGGTAGCTGAATACAATCCCAGAGTGCTAAGATGAATGCGACAGTCGAGTAAGATCGTTCGCCTCCAGAGAGTGATCTGGTGTCGTTGCCCGCCTTTTTATCGTCCCGTGCACTCACATGTAAATCCAGCACTTTGTTCACGTGATCGATCACGACAGTGCCCTGGTAAAAAAAAAGGCATTTGTAAATAACAAAAATCGGTAGAATGTGATTAAAAAAACAAACATTTTTCTATAGCTACCTTATATTGTCTTAAAGAAAGTACGTCGGTGAAAGATTTTTGCACATAAACACTGTACATTTCCCTCAATTGGAGGAACATTTTTTGTCGGTGCTTCACTCGTTCGATGTGTTTCTACAAAATATATGAATGTATTATCTCCCTCGAATAAAATAACGGCTGGATAATGGTCCATAAAAATTATATAGATAATTTACTTACCTCACAACTTTGTTTCAATTGAGCTGTAAACTCGATGTTCACACCATACTTTTGCTCTTTTTCTTTCAGTTGTTCCCGTAATTCATCCACACAGCCGAATTGGTTTTCTATTTCGCGAATTTTATCTCGTAAATCATTTAATAAAGTTTTGATTTGGTTTATCGATCTGTAAAAGACAAGATATCGAAGCAATGTAAAATAAATAAATAAAATATAAATAAAAATTGAGAGTTTAGACCTTTAAAATAAATAAAGCCAATTTTGATTACACATATTGTATCATTTTGTAACGCTAACCTGGTAGTGCTTATCCTAGGACATTTTTCAGTGGCATTGGAAACCGCTTTCTTTGTAGCTCTCTCTTGTATTTCTAATTCTCCCGTTGCGCATTGTATAGATTTGCGAATTTCCTGTAACTTTCGAATAGCACGCTGACACTCATGCCGATGCCTTTCCTTATCCCGTGTGAATTCTTTTATTTGGTCCTGTATAAAGATATATAAAATATTATCTATTACTCTATCACAATAGATATTAATTATTCTACAGATGAATAATGTAAACATACTTTAAGAGGATCAATCACTGTGTGTAAATTGTGCCTTAAGTCCCTGCAACGCTTAACTTCCGTATCAAGAGATTCAACATTCTTCTGAAGTTCCTGCACATTCTCAGCTAAAAGCTTCTCCGCGGCACTTTCCTGCGCTAACTTCTTTTCCAATTCCGCGGCTTCGTTTCGCTGTAGATAATAAATTAAATGTTGTAGCTATATTGTTCCAGAAAATAAGAACGGTAGTACCTCAGGAAACAATTTTGATTACTCACGAAAACATCAGCAGAAGTGGCTTCATTCGATTCGATTTTATCTTTTAGTTCACTAATCAAATTGGTATATTCACTTTGCGCAGATCTCAGCTTGCGGACTGTCGCGGTTACGTTAGTCAATTCGGAATTAGTGCGATTTACTTTTTCACATGTAGCGTTATATGCTGTGACAGTTTCCTGGTTTTTCTTTTCCGCTACCTGAAGTTCTTCCTTCAACGTTCTAAATGAGAAATTAATATAAATTATTAATAATGGCATTAAATTTTCTTTTACGTATATAGGATGAAATTATCGAGTAGAGTTTACTATTCCAAACTAGACTAAATTGTTGCACTTACTGCATCGCTTCCATGGTAGAAACTTGAAGGAATTTAGCACGTGTACACTTTCCGCCATAAGTTCTATAATTTGGATCGGGATAGAATGTGTCACCGTGTAGAGTAAATGCTCTTTTGCAATTTTTTGGCACTTTGGTCGCGTCCGACATTATTATACAGGCTTCATCATTTGTTGGTATAAGAAGTACACATTCAATTTCACGTTGATCGATCAAGCAATTAGCTATGACAGGATCCTCTATAACCATTGCTTCCATGAGATTAGAATACTGTGGCGACTGTGTACAGTGGCGTCTAACATCATGCACCTAAAATATTTAAAAAAGACTTAATTATGCATATTATTCAAGTTAAAACTAGCATTCTTAATTGCTACTTGTTACACTTGCTTTTTACTCTTTTATTTAATGGAAGTGTTAAATATTTAAGTATAATATATTAATTTCTATTTATCCTCAATATTTTGATTTTTTATATAAATATTAAAATAATGAAGATTACATTCTCTTACCTCATTAAAGAATTTGCTAGATATTATTTGGAGGGTGTTCTCGTTGTAGAAAATTTCCTTCATAATACTATTTAACAACTTGGCATCCTGATTGTTATCTACGCAGAATGAACTAAGGGCGCGATAACCCAGAAAACTTTCTACTGCCGGTGCCCAAGCTGCATCCTTCAGTTTTATAAAAGCACCTACATAATCACGTAACTTAATTAAGTAAAACTGAGAATAATTTCACAGTAATTAATTCATTCCAAAGCGACTTTACATACCAAGAGGACCGCGTGGTTTTTCCTTGAATCGCTTTTTCTTATATTCTTCCTCAATTCTCTTCAACAAACGCGGTATATTTGACCCAAATACACTTAATGCATTATCCTTTTGTTGCTCGACTGCGGTTAAGTCCCTTTTGATCTTATCTTTAATTTCATAAAATAAAATGTATTTTGTTAAATAGATTAATTATGAGTACAACCATTATCACTAACTAATTTTTCATTGGTACGACTTACTTATATGTCTGGTGGAATTCTCCATTTCATTTTTGGCAAATTGTACTTCTTGCATAAGTCGCATCTTATCGGCCTCTAAATGCATCAATTCGGTTTGCTTAGTGCGTAACGACGCATCGAGTTCGTCCAGTTTTTCCTCCAACTTTGATAGGCGTTCTGCCATTTCTTTTCTCTTGTTGTGTTCTTCATTATTGCAGCTGTAAAAGATATATATAATGTAACATATATTATAAACTAAAAAAAAAGTAAAAATAGAATATTATAGAAATATACTTTTACCTTTCTAACTTTTGAATTTCCTTCTTCAGCAAATTAATATCATCTTCTAATCGTTTAATCTTGCTTGTTGCAGAACGCCATTCGCGCTGTTTGCTAAAATATGCGTCATTCGCAACCGAATGTTTTTGTTTTGCACTATTATAAGCTTCGCTGCTATCTATTACTTCCTGTTCTGCCTGCTGAATTTTTTGCTTTATTTCTCTATCAAATTAAAAAATCGCGAGATAAATACATGTAATTTACAGCTTTTACAATAAAGTTATAATCCATTATAAATGCATTAAAAATTACTAATCAATAATGGAAGTAAATTCTATTAATCTCATTTTATTTGCAAATTAATTCTTACTGAATTTTTGTATCAATTTCTTCGTCCTTGGATCCTATCGATGATTCCACATTTTGAAGCTTTTTCAAATTATTTTCATAAATCTTTAAGGTCTCCTGTATATTATGAAGTTTGGTTTCCTCCGTAATCGCCTAAATAATAAAACTATTATTCTAAAAATTACTTTGGCAATTTCTACTTTTTCCAAACTGGGACTTACCGTAGCCCACTGAAGTTCCATTTCGAGACCATTTAATTCTTCTCGTGATTCGTCTATTTCCTCTAATCTATGTATACTTTCTTTCAATTTTTGTATTTCTCCCTTTACTTGCGATAAGGCCTAAAACATAACCAAAGATGAGTATGATCATGTAGAATAAAAGTAAAATAAATATAGCGTGCATACCATAGAATATTGTTTTAGTTTTTTGTATTCTTCTTCACATATGTTTAGAGCTTCCTTATAATTATCTTCAATGGCATCTAAGAGAGTAGCTTTCATGAATAGACTGTACTTTTCATCAGGCTTGGAGGTAACTAAAAATGTTCTTGAAACATCCTGATTCAAAACAGATATTGGGTTGTCAATCTGTATGTTCATCATTGTCAACATACTATCCAATTCATCTCGTTTTGTAGAAATAATTTCTCCTGCAAACGATAGTTAATTTCTGTAAGTACAGATACTATAATTATTTGGATTATTGGAATTTATATTCCAAATACCTTTCCAATTTTTAATCTTATATGACGAGGTAGTTCCAATGGTACGCAAAACAGTAATCGTGTCGCCATAAATTTCAGGCTTGTATGCAGTGTCGCCTTTATTAACCAACGTTATCTCGATAGTAGCAAACTTCTTGCCCTTCTTTATAAACTCTAAAACATCACAGCAGACAATTCATTATTATTAAATTGTTCCACAATATATATACACAACATAAAAAAAAGACAAATTATAATGTAATAACACCTTTAACAGAGGTTCCTCTACTTGTAACATTTGCCCTGGCACCAAGTCCAACAGTTAATGCAGTCAGTATGGCACTCTTACCGCTGCCATTGCGTCCCACGATAAAGTTTACATTCTCGTTTAACGTTATTTCCAACGCATCATGACACATAAAGTTATGAATGCGAATCTTTTTCACCTTTCCAGCCGTATACTGTAACAAACAACATGATGATGATTATCAAATATATTCAGGATATTTGTAAAAATTACAAGGTTTGTTCGCGTCGCCATGCCCCAACATGCTCCTACTCACTTCAATGCACTCTAATTGGTTGGCGTCACCGGAATGACCGGAATCAACGTATTGGAATGCATTGGAGTGAATAGGAGCATGTTGGAGTAGGTGACGCGAACAAACCTACAATAATTCTGGAGGATCTATTCTGTAACCTTTAATGGCAGTGTTGTTACGTTGTCATTGCGCAGCTTTTTTTACCATATATTATTGCAATGCACAATGACAATATAATGATAACGACATTGTCATCAAGAGTTACAGAATAGGCCCTTTGAATAAAAAAATTGATTGGCTCGTTTATAGAAAAATTACAAGTTTAATACAAGGTACTAAAGTGCAAGTCTGCTCAGACTCTTATATTATTAAATTTATAATCTTATGATAATCGTCCAAAGGATTGTTTGAAACAAAACTGGACGTTCCAAGGCTTAATTTTAAATTGATTTGATGCTCATTCGAGACATTTGTCATTGATGTGGTGATTATCAGTGTATGAAGAAGTACCTCTTCCTCCACCGTGCTGTCATCCTCGGTAAGCCTAGTGCGTTTCGCCTGTTGTTCCTCGGCCTCCGTCGTCGCTCTCCTCCGTCGAGGTACCGCGTCACATTCCATAATTTCCACAGCGTTGATCGACGGTGCATTTAAACAAAAAGTCAACCTCTCGCGCGATCAAGCCATTCAAATTCTATCGCCGCGATGCCGCCGACGATTTTCTCGTCGCAGACCTGTTATCTGCAGGAGTCAAAAGAGAACCGTCCGCTCTGAATCCGTCGGTGATCTCCCGCGCATCGAGACAATCGGAACCCATACGAAGATCGTGCCTCCGCTCTAGCACGTTCCAGTGTGTTCCCGCCAGACCGTTGGCGATTGTCTTTTCTTCTTTTCAAACGACGTCCTCCTACCTTTCGAGCGTGCTGCACTCGGCGTTCCTAAACGCGTCTCGCGGCGACTCGCGCTCTGATTGGTCGATCGCC
>NJRQ01000578.1:11795-29995 GCA_003063805.1 Aphaenogaster ashmeadi
TAGAAATTGTGTATCAGATCTTCTCGATATTATTTCCAATAATACGCTCAAATCGATGTTTATCACTGTCTCGCAACACAGGTTGAATTAAGAAATTGACAGTGTCAATTATGCCGCCTGCGTGGATCTTCATTCCCATTTTCGTCGTCGTCGTCGTCGTCGAAGCCGTGGTCGTAGGATTTCGATGAGACAGATCGAGGCGGAGCGGCGACGACGGCAACGACGATGGCGAGGGACGAAGGAGAGACGGTGCGGGGTGGCGCATATCATCTTAAAGTTTAATTGAGTCTCGATCCCGCGGGGCCGCAGCCCCGAAGCCAATCTTACTCGACGCGGGCCCCGCGGGACCCGGGATACGCCGTTCTGCACCCTCCCGCATACGCCTCTCTCGCTCGTCTACGACGGCCGGCATTTCATCGTCTCCCGGTGGATTATCCGCGGGTATCTCCTGACGCGAGCTCCTCGCAGAAACATTCATCTCGGACCAATCCGGACAATCGAGCACTGACCGATGACTCGGAAGATCGTCTGTATATATCGAAGCTCGCAAACTGTCCAAAACTGAGACTGCCGCTGTCCGAGCGGGACACCGTATCGTACACGGAAAAAAAAGATATTGTATCAACAACATTAAGTCTAATTAAAAATAATTTTGTTAATTCAACAACATTATTAATGAAACAAATACGTATAATCGAGGGGTAAACCGCTGAGGGCATTGCGGTGTACAGATTTGGGGCATTAATGGGCATTACTAGGGCACATTATAGTGGGCATTACATAAAAAATTCACTAGTAATGCCCAAAAATTGTGTACTTTTGTGTCCTTTTAGTGTACTTTTGTGTACTTAATAATGCCCAATTTTGGGCATTACTAGGCATTGGTGTACACAATTTTGGTCAGCGGTTTACCCCTCGCGTATAATTTTATTTTATTAAAATTGTTATTGAATTAACAAGATTATTTTCAGTTAAACTTAATGTTGTTGATACAGCATCAATTTTTTCTGTGTACACGAATAATTTATAATCGCGATGAAACAATCGTTAATTCGAAGTTGTTATGGCGTACCTATTTATAATCGAGAACCACCACGGTTGCCATCTCTGCGGTTTTCGGCTTTTTGGATGAATCTCCAATTCTCCGGCAGACGGAAAAAATCTCAGGCTGATCACTTTTAATTACGGTTGCCACTTTTAGACAAACATTTATACATACACGTAAGTGCGTGCACAGTATACATATGTACAATTGAAATTTTCTTCAGTTTTTAAAAGGAATATTCGGCGGTAGGTTACATTTTGATGACCTTTTTTTAAGAAAAAGCAAGGAAAGAACAATGGCAAATTTGAAAATGATACGTACATTATATAGATGTAACTATTTTCTTTTTCAAAATTGATCTCTGGTAGAATATTAATCTGAAGGTGGCAACGCGTATTTCATGCGATGACAAATTTCCTCGAGTTAATCAATCAGCTTGAGAATAATTTTTAGAATATTGAACTCACGCGTAGCATTTCCAGATTCAGAAATAGAATATCTATCTTGATTGTAATAAATGACGTTGATCACGAAACCCGTCAATTCGAAATTGCAGCTCCTGCGCGGTGGATGCAATTAAGGTAATTAAGCGCGACCAAGATACGCGGGTTGGCAAGCGAATCGATAATTCCGGCGGATGTTCTAAAGTTTCCTGGGGGCGAAGGGACGCCTGTGGATCCTCGAATCGGGCCGTTTCGCTCCATTTCGCGGCGGTTAATGCCTGCCATTCGGAAGGGCGGTATCGGATGTCCCGCGAGCGGACGCTCACAAAGGCACGCACGAGGACGAAAATCAGCGCCGCCCTTTCTTAGGGCCCGCCACCCCTTTTCGCCGGATGATTCCCCTCTGCGCGGAGACCACCGCGGTTCAGATTGACAGAGGAGCAAGACGAAGGGAGAAAGGAGGAAGGAAGGGATGAGAGAAAAAGAGAGAGAGAGATGACGATTTAGTATAATATAGAATGGATATCCTGTCCGCGGAGAACCGATGGGGCCCGCGGTCCGTGTTGTCCCCTTTATGTGCCCGGTATTAGGTGGCGCGTGTAACTCGATAAGTTCGCTAGCGAGGGGGTTTAAAACAAAGTATGAGCGCTGTGAAGGGCGAACCCTTCACGACGATGGTAGGATCCTTAAGGGCGCGTACAGCGCTCCTCCCACGAGATGCCTGCGAGCGTTCGAAAAAATCGATGATTGACTTCGCCAGGTTGCACACGAGGAATGTTAAATCACGACGATTCCAATTCGAACGGTTTGGACTCGGATTATAATTGGTGATAACTCAGACAGCACCTCATCGAACCGAGGAGAAAAATAAATTATTTTATTGCGGAAATCAAACTTCTGAAGAATCTGTAATTATACGATGTTCTGATTACTTAAGATTCGACTTTTCCTAACGAAGCAAGTCTCTATTCCGACGTGTAGATTAATTTGAATTTAAAGTAAGGAAAGGCACGACAACGAAGTATCACGAATTTCGTGAGAGAACAAATATACGTGTGCTTCTACACGGGCGCAGTTCTCGGATTATGGACGCGAGTGTCCTACGAGGGCGGTTTATTGTGGTCCACCCTTTGTACACAATTCTATAAACCGTGACAAGATGATTGGAGTATCTGGTTTCTGCTCCTGCAGGTGAATAAGCGCCGTGGGTTAAACGTCGAAAAAACATCGCGAACCGCGCCGATTTCTTTTCTGCCGCAATCGTCGGCAAGGAAGCGATGATATTTCACCGTCTGGACGCGAGCGTGCAAGTACAACCATCGAATTACATCAAACGGATTTCACATGAACAAAGTCTCTATCTTTGCAAATATAAAAATTTAACTAATTTGTATTAAACATCCCCTACAGCACAAAAATTGCAGCAACATTGCAACAACATTGCAGTAACATTAAATATTGCCGAAATGTTGCAGCAATGTTGCTGCAATTTTTGTGCTGTAGGGGATACAGCGCCTTCAAAAGTATAAGGCATCTACATTTATCTGAAATTCTTTTACCTGTATTGTTTCCTATTGATATTGCCGGCATTATACAAAGTATAAAGGGTTCTTGAAACAAAGTATAATTCACAGCAAGTGCCATAAATCAATTTTTTAACTTTTAGATAAATAAAAAAAGGTGCCTTATACTTTTGGCCAAGGCTGTACAGATATGATGTGAAATAAAAAATTTTAAAAATATCTAGGATGCAAACGCAATCAATATCTTTCCTACGAAATTTGCGCTCGCCAGAAATACTTCCAACGAACGAGGCGCATATCGGGGAGAGAACGCAAAGAATATATCGCCCCGGCTTTGTTGACGAGCGCGTTAGCGTAATACCCGAGATTTGACGGCATTCGTTCGCCACGACGGAGAGAAGGGCTCTTCTCTTGTGTCCGTGGTATCGCGCCCGGGCATCATCCCGCGGTATACCCGGGAAGGAGGCGGTCGCCCTCTCGAGGGAGAGATGGAGCACGAAGCGCGGGAAGCCCGGCCAATTGGCGCCCAGGGTGCATTTGTGTCTAATTCAATGCATTATATCTACACCCCCCGCCCCCTTCGCCGCCCCCTCGATCCCTGGATATACCCGTCGTTTGGCTAACCGAGAAACGCTGCCCGGTCTCCCCGCGAAACGCGCATCGATCCGCTCTCCTCGATGCTGGATTTCGATCTCTTCCATCGCACTTCGTCTCGACCCTCCGGAATCCGATCCGCGAAATCTGTCTCGGCGGTTGACTGCGGACGACGGGAAAAGTGACTCTTTCCCAGCGAGGGTGCGCACGCGATTAATCAGAATTGCGGCGATAGCCGGAGAGAAGTACATTAAGATTTAGCGGAGTTGTAGTCGGTTCCGATTATTCTGTACAATGTGGAACAAAGGTTTCTGCTTTTATATGCCCTTTCCTCAACGCTTTAGGGAATAGTAGAATAATAATTAATAAGATATGTGCGGTTTCTACTAAGGACATAGGACAGTGTACATGGGCGCCCATACAACTTTTTTCAAGAGGGAGCAGAGTATAAATATACTTAGCGGTGCTAAACGAACGTATTTCCAAATAATATTTAAAAAAATATTTATACAGACTTTTATTTTTAATTATAGATAATTTAAGTATAAATTTCAAACAAAAAATTATCTGGTTGTCAATTATAAAATCATTCTAAATTGAAAAAATTAAAATCCCGGGGGGCATATGCCCCTCCTTGCCCTTCCTCATGGGCGTTCATGACAGTGTAAAATTCCTGTCTTGCAGTTTGTTGCAAGATGTCCCAGCTTATTTCATATGAAATGGCATATATAATATACACACAGAAATAAATTTCCATATATATAATATGTATACACGGAAAAAAATTTTTTCACTACCATAGCTAATCATGATTTGCTAAACTGTGTTTGCTGTCGTGATTATAAATTTCTAAACTACAGCAAACATTTTGCTGTAGTTTAGAAATTTATAATCACGACAGCAATGAAATAGGTATTACAGCTAAGATTTTGCTGTCCATATATTACGACTGCAATTTAGTTACCTTACGCAGTTTTTAGCTACGGCAGTTACTTTTTTTTCCGTGTGTATAATATATAATAATTCATTGATTTAATTACATCGATCAAACGCGATTGAAATTTCGACGATCTACCTTTTACATTTCTAATCAGAATCGTTGAAGATCGTTCTTGTCTTAGACCGAGGTTTCTTGCCTCGGACGAAGTCGGAACAGCGGACAGTCGCACGGAAGGAGGACGGGGATCCTCGAAGGATGGCGGCGGTGGGCCGAGAGGGATCGGACGAGCGAGCGGCGATAAGAAGACACCCGCAGGTGTAATTATGATTACCGCAGTGCAGAGAAAGACGGAGTATTGCGGGCAGACGCGTATGGCAGCCGTGGGATCCTGGGAAATAGGAATCCTCGAACGGCACTTTCGCGTCGCCGGCTCCTGCTGCTGCCAGTTGGCTACAGCCGACCACCAACAACGCTGTTTTCCGATTGTTGGTCCCCTGGCCTTTCGTCCCGCCTCTCTCCTCCTCGTTGCTCGATCTCGTTACTTATTTCCGGCCCCTTACGAATTCGCCCTCGACCTAATGGCAATTCCGATCCGTGAGCGAATTCGTCAAATCAAAGGTAACGACAATCACGATATCATCTCTGTGCGGCATTAAATTTCATAAAAAATCTCGATATAATAATATCCTTAGTCCTTAACACTTAACAACTGAATCATAACCAAATTACGCATTACAACGTAGAAAACGCAAATAGGGTTCAACGTTAAATTTTCACACTTCAGTTTTACGCGGGACCGCCATCGAGCTCCTATCCTGTCATTAATTTAAATTGTCATCCGTAAATCTTTCTGTACCATTATTTTGTGAATGCGTGCGCGCAAACACGCAGCTACACACATATAAGGAAGAGGTAGGGAGGACAAGGTGAGGGTGTAGGTCGATGGTTGCCTCTCGGCTGAAGCAGTTAACAGCTGAGTTTTTCCAGCATGGACCCCCTGGGTCCGCGGCACGGCACCCTGAGGTCTCGTTTCGAGACCTATGCTTTATATGTAACCGGCCACCCCACTGCCCTCCCACCCTCTGAACCCTCCCAATCTACTTTCCACCCCTTCAACCAGCCATGCCGCCGTCTAACGCGATAGTCCTCGTACCGTGGACCATGTGATTCCCATAACGTTCAGCAACCTACTGTGGATGTTCTTACGGGGTGAGAAATGGTCGGGCGATGGTAGGGGATCCTGGGAAAAATATGTACATTCCGAAAGGTAAATCGGTTAGGATACATTCAGGTGAGACAAGTAAGGGCGGCAGTGAGAATCGCGGTAAAAGAGAAACTTTCTTTTCTTTGAAAATATAATTTCTGCAACACAATATTACAAAATTTCGAGTTAAAAGTCACCTTTTGCTAATAAAGAGTATATTATTCTTAACCATGCAATCCTTTTCAATTCTTTTTTATTTCAATTTCGTTAAATTTAATTTTATTTATGATACAAATTTTAAACACACGAAATCGAATTAGGAAAATAGAAATGTAATTCTGAATCAACAAAACAAAGATAGATTCCGATAATGATTCAAAGCTGCGATAAGTTTCGAAAGACGTATTTTCTTGTTATGTAGAACCTACGGCGTGGAACGCCGTGGAAGTTTGATACAAAGTCCGCGCCGGCTTTCCGAGCCTTAAATGTTTCGATGTAACAAACAAAAGTATCGGCCGGTGATCGATCAATCCGCGTTAACGAAAAAATAAACGTATCGCATCCTCGAGCGTAGCAAGCATGTGACAACTGTGCAACATTCTACTTCGTATCTTGTCGTCATGATTAAATCCACTTTAAGGCACCGCTCACACAGTTGCAAAATAAGTGCAGTTTTAAAGTAAAAAAAATTAGATGGAGAAAGAAAAGCAATACAATTATATTTTGTAACACACAATTGTCTTCATAGATGGATAAAAATATGGAAAAGAGAATATAATACCAAAACAACTTTTTGAAATTCGCTTCGGAAAAGAAAGTTGAAAATAGTTTCATTATAATCGGTCTTTATCAAGATGCAATAATATTTTTATTTTTGTGTGTATGCTAATATTGTTACATGCGAAAAATTTTACACGTTTACATACTATTACATTTTCAAGCATAATTTGTTTTAAAAAAGTCTCAACATTGAACGTTATTCGTTTATTTTTTATAGTCGAAACGCGAGCATGATATAAGTAAATTTTAATTGCCTTTATTAATAATTTCTTCTTGAAATGTGAAATCCGCAATGTGTATGAGACTTAAAGAAAACGTTTTTTGTAACCCCTTTCTTTCGTCTTCTCGTTCGAGAAGCGAGCCCTTATCTATCATGTTCTCTTTCAATTACGATGCGGAACGTTGAGTCCAGACCGGCGCGGCGCGCGGCGGCCTTCGTACTCGCGTATTGCCCGTGTGTGATAACAAAAGAAAAGGAGCACGATGAGGCAGGGAGTCCGAGGAAGAAGGATCGGGAGCCGAGTGAAGCGGAGAAGACGACGGGGATACAGAAGGAGGAAGAAGAGGCGAGGAGACGGCGTCGAAGAGAAAAAGGAAGGCACTGAGCGCGAAGAACGAAGTAAAACGAGATCAGGAGGATCCCGAAAAAAAGGAGAGTCAGGAAGGGAGAAGAGAATATTAAGGACATCGTGCGAGGAACGCGATGTAACGAGTGAGAAGGAACTGGCAGACGGAGAAAGGAAGAAGGAGAGAAGAGGAGCGATGCACCGAAGCGACGGAGACGTAGGCGAAGCAGCGCAAAAGGAGAAGTCGTGAAGATGAAGATGATCGAGAAGATGAAACGGTAGTTTCGTCAACCGTGATTAAACGAAGACACTGAGGCCGTGCCATATTTAGCTCGTTGATCGCGATCGTTGCTTCTTGTCTTTCTCATTTTTAAGCCGAAAGTCACGCGTCAAGGAACACAAGTCTGAATTAAAAGCAAAGTTAATACAACTTCTATATTGATAGAATCTACGTCAAATTTTTGAAATGAGAATTTGCCTCGTCGAAATACTTAATATTAAATGAAGTATAGCGTGAAAATTTGGTTACAAAATTATCGATCTCAAAATTAACTATTTAATTAATTAGGATGCCACAAATATTATTTAAAAAATGGAATTGGTATGTTATCTGTAATAATATATAGCAAATAAATCAAATATTTTTTTGATTAATAAATTTCTTTTTCTTCTTCTTATGAACTACATCATTGCACCTAATTTTCTCACGAGTTTCAACGGTGCCGAGATTATCTCGTGCTCGCCCATCTCCGCGTGTTTCGCAAGTCGTCGCGGTCTCTTATATCGAACTCGTTGCCGCCCTCAGGAAGAAACATCAAGTAAGAGAAGGAGGAGGAGGAGGGAGAGGAAGAAAGGTACAGAATATGTATGCGAGGCGAAGTTTTAATAACGCGCGCTTCCTCTTCCCTCCGTTACAAGTTGTCCGTTACTGCTTTACGAGCGGATAATTATAGGACGATCCGCGCACGCTAATGCACATGCAGAATTTCTTTCTCGGTGGGCGCCCCTTTCCGCGTTTCGCGTCGCAACGAGGGCGGAAGACGATCAGGCGGCTGACAGGAATGGAACGCGGGACGCGAGACATGCTCCAGAGCGGACAATTACGCGGACAGAGTGAACGATAAGATCAGGAAATATTAATGACGTCGCGACGTCAGGATACCGGAGCTGGCGGGGTGCAGCATCACCCAGGAGCCTGTAGTCGAGCATGTTTTGTCATCGCGCTTATTTTGTCATTCCACTGGCTGCTGCGAGAAAATTAATAACGGAATTTTAACGAAATTCTTGCCATCTACACATTATAACAATTCAGTAACGCAAAATATATAACATTTTAGTATCAAATCACTTCTTTGGCAACGAAGATTGCGGATTATATTTCTATCACGATACATTACATATGCTTAATAAATCCTTTGTATTTTTAAACAATCGCATCGGTCCCATAAGGGATTAATGCGTTACACTGCGAAGTTTCATATCCAATTTACAATTGTGTAAAACTGCAAGCTCGACGTTTATGCAAGTCGAATCGCCGCGGCAGCAATCCGGTCTACGCGCATCCGGTCGCATGCGTTTCGAGACTGCTTTACTGCCGGTTTCGAGGCAGCGGCGTCGTTCCGCCAAAGTTTTCTCGTCGGGTAACGCGAATTCAATTAACCATAAGCGTTTCTCTGCGGTCGACACGTGGGCGAGCGCGCATAACGCCCGGATGCATGCGCGCGGTGCATTGCGAGGAGGATGCATGCATCCCGGGGTGGAGAATGCGCCAGTTACTGCGCAACGCGCGATCCCGTGGCATCGTCTTTCTTTTTCAGGCCTCATCCTCCTCGCCCCATGCCCCGCGACCGAAAGGGCAAATTGCTTCGATCCTTGTCTCAACTGCCCTGAAACCGCAATTGCCCAAGACCCGACAATTAAACGGCGCGCGGTACGGCGAGACGTGACGGGACGAGACTCACACCCGAGATGCATCGTGCATTCAAACGCGGATAAGGATATGGGCACTCGCACTTTCAAACTAACCAAACTACTGTGTAAAAAAGACAAAAATTTCACCTCGAGTGAATCGAATTCGGGAAATGTAGCCTAGAGCCGGTATTCATAGTCCGTTCTTATATTTAAGACAGTCTTAAGTACAGTCTTCAGATGTCATAAACCAATCGCAGAGCCGTATTAGCATTTTAAGACATTACTTAAGATGATCTTGAAATAAGAATAAACTATGAATACCGATCTAGGACTTTAGTTATGTCTCTATCCTTTCGGTATCCAAACGATTTTTGCTCGAGACCCAAGAACGTATTTTGTTTCAAATAGATATATGGATCTTCGCGGATCTTAGGAACGTAAGGGAAATGCTGGAAAATATTCCCGACGTGAATACAGTCGTCGCTTGGAAATCAGGGGGAACTCTCGAGGTGCACGCGGGAGAATGCGAGGAGTCACCACGGGTAATAGATCTAGAAGGGGAGAAACGCATAGCGTAGGGTCTCGACCGATGCCGATGGGATCATCGAACGCGCGATGAACGTGGTAGATTCTATCTGGGCCGGCCCGCCGCCCAAATACTAATTGGACACGGCTTTATTTATACCCCGCGACGCGGCCAGCTCCCACAGTAGCTCACGTGGCGTGCTTTACACGTGACATTCTACCGCCGTCTCTGCCATCCTCCGACCGGCCGATCGGATGGGCGCCAACCATCTCGACCCTACTTCAGCCAACAGCAACCATTTGGGTATGCGCCCATAGGCGCAGAAGCGTTTCGAAGTTACGAATCCGATCACCCGCACTACACTAGATTAGTGCATATTAAAAGCTGCTATACATGTTATTTAAACGTAGAAGCACATAAATATTTTATACGATTATACAAATAGTCATTAATGATATTATCACGTTATTCAGCAGAATATGCATTAATGATTTCATCGTTATATAAACTGATTATATTATACCATTGCATTTAGATATATCCATATGTAACAGCCTCAAATGTGTTAAATTCAGTGTAGTGAGAGTGATCGAATACGCTATTAGTCATCGGTCCTTATTGCGTGCTAGATGTTTAAATTTTTGTAATTTTATAAGCACACAAAGCATGATATTTTATTTCTATAATTTTACGAGCAAAATTATTTAAGACGAATGTCTTTTACCTATAAAGTAGCTATTTTATATAAAAGTATTTCTATTTAGGTATATTTATATCACATTATAATATTAAAGTTAAGTTAATATTAGTAAAAGTAAGTTAATATTAGTTGGAAAAAATATATTAAAAAAAATATTTATCGAATTATCAATTCAAAAATTAGAATGGTAGAGTCATTTTATATAAGTTTCTTATATTGCGAATGTACTTCTAATGCAATAAGGATGCGCAAGATCTTATACACTCTCGTCGTAATTAACGCTCAAGACGTGCTTTGAAAATTTTCGCATTATTGTTGGATGAAAATCGTTGTTCGAGATACAAAAGCTGAGTGCAAAGTACGATTACGAGTTGAATGCGACTTCTTCGGGACTTTCGTAAGAAAAGCCGTATTGCTTACGTAGTGTCGCGGTCTTTAAATGTGGACGACGCTCGTTTCACAGCAAGACAGAAAATTAAATTAATTTCGGACTTGAGTTGTGTATGTTTTTGCGCTTTTGTGCTTTCGGATACTCTGTTAGTGTTTAAACATTATCGAGCAAATAAAGCGTTCTTGGGTTAAAAAAGAAAAAGGTCTATCATCGCGGGCTTGTGCGAGCGAGCGGGAAAACGGGCAAACAGCCGGCGGAAAAATAATATGATGCTGTAATGGTACGGAAGTGTACGCTGGACGGTCCAGGGATAGAAATGAGGAAGGGGGACGTCGTCTTTGCGCTTTGCAATTCTCTTCTCGCGGAGGAGAAAGAGAGGAGGATTGCCGTCGAGGCGAGATTTGCGGTTGGTTTCGCGAGAATAGTAAAAGGATATGCCTAACGCTATGCGGAGTACTTGAAAGTTATATTGCACCTATACGGTCTAAGCCCCTAAACGCCGCCGCGTTGAGAAGCGCCGAGCGCATTAACTCCGTGGAATTTTCATTTGAAATCCTTGCCACGAGACTGACCGACGCGCGACGGTGCATTCCGCGCGCCCGCCGTCGTTAAATCGTGTCTCTGAGAGATCCGTTACTACTCGGCGATTCTGATCGCGAAGGCGTCTAGGCGTTTCGATCGTGGCGATTACACCGTTTCGATCGAACCTAATAATCGAGTAATTGAAATATATATTTCATCTCTAATCTCACGCAAATTGGTACACAAGTTACTTCGCCACTTCGTATCATTGGGAACGTCACGTTATTGAAAGTCACAGAGTTTCTATTGTATATTCTTTCTAACTTTTTTAAGACAATTACATGTATCTTTATAGCGTATAGATTTTGTGATGTTTATTGACTTCTTCTCGTTTTGATTCAATTTTGGCAAGATCCACCCCGTTGATATCATAAAACATGTGTTTCAGTTGACGGCAAGTACTGATTGACAGAAGGATTGATCGTGACAGATCGCTCGTTAGACGGCGTGCAAAGTACGGGCGCGTGGACGCATGCCTTCGTGCACGCATCCGAGGCGTAACGCGTGTCTGTGTCCGCCGTGCAGCCTGCTGTCGGCAGGGGTCCATCGTGATCTCAACTCTGTAGGATCAACCTTGTATTGATCCTTTGATACCTGTCTTTCGTTTCACAAATCTGTATTTGTGACAGATTATAAAAAATTATGACTCTGACATTTTCAATTCCAAATGCACTTTGTCTTATACGAAACTTAACTTATACCACAGTGTGCCGCTAATATTTGATGCTAAGAGTTAGAAAAATTAACTTCTTCGCTGAAGAAAGATTCGCTTCATATTTATCAAACATCATACTCTGAGATATAGAGAGTTGCTGAATGCGTAGCGGTCGCCTAAATCGTACCTCATCAATATTTTATATTATTACTTAATATAAGCAACATTTAGTAACAAAAATATGAAATAAATAAGAAATGAGTAATATAGACAAAAATTTAACAGGTTACATCTTGTTTTGTGCGTGCTAACAACACTTTAAAAAGTCAGGTACAACTAATTTTTGATCAATTTATGTAGCTGATAATAATGTAATCATGCAATTTTATTCTGAATTTTTATATTTTTATAAAAGGTTTATTGCAGAATATTTTACATTTATTGCAAATACACATTTGCAATTATTATAAAAATTATATATATATATATATAAATCGATATTTTTATAAAAATCCATCAAGTTTCATAAATCGCACCATCATAAGGTTTTCTATATCGTACCGATAGAATTTAGGAACTCTGCTTATATGAATACAAATGTCAATTGCAAAAATTAATTTAAGTCAGATTTATTTCGACATCCTTACCTTTTTATTATTGTTATTTATTAATTATTAAATACTTGATCCTTTTTTAAATAAATTATTAATAAAATTGGTATTAGGTAATGATTCCTTTTATTAATCTTATATTTTTAATTATTTTCATTCACACATAAATTCGATACTTTTAAGGAGGTATGATTTAGAAGACCCATAGGTACGATTTAGGCGACCGGTTACCTTTTGTATGTTACAAAAAGACTTATAACAAATTAATTTGTTATTGGTAAAAGGTTAACAATAGGTGCCTGAAACATCAAGCTACAATTTCCAATGTTTATTTGCATACAAATCAGTACTAAATATAAGAAATATGTACAATAAAAAATAGCTTAAGTGGTGGTTTTCGGCAACTCTCCCTGCATTTTATATGTGCACTTGATAATATTAGACGTATTGAATAAACATGCATCGATGCAAGTTCCTTAATCTATAACGTAAAGATTTAAAATTTCTTATTGCAGCCTGTCGTCTCCATACGTGTATGCAAAACATATAAATCGTGTTGCTTAGCAGAGGTATCCGGCACGGTTGTCCTGCGTTCACCGTTCGCGTTTTCATCGCGAGGACATCGAGCGACGTGCGCGTTTAATTATAGCCGGCGCGGTAGCGCCGGAACTAAGTGTTCCGATTTAACTCCTTATCGCTCGCATTAATCTGCGATTCATCGGCGCGCGATCGAGAGCAATCGTTCCCGCGTATCTATTTGTTTCAATACGAAGGAGCGCGGCTGCCGGTGGCTGCGGGAGGGGCGCGGCGCGGTCGGTGTCCTTTTTCTGCCAAGGAGCCGGAGGTGCAGGTCGGCAGATTTTATCGCACAGGACATTCCTGTGCGCGGTACGTCCGTCTGTCCATCTGTCCTTAACTCCGTTTTGTATTTCGCTTTCCGCGATATACACGCGGTGTATGCACCGGCGGAACTGTCAGTGCGAGGTCGCCTACGATTGTGCGAGTCTGCACTCGTGTTCTTCTCCTCTTATACTTTTAATTAATTATGCTCCGATAAATTCTGGCGTATTTCAATTTTCTCCAAGAGACTTCCTCAGAATAAATAAAGTCTTAATTATGTAACGGCAGTAGAGACGATTCAATCAGAATCTGGGTAATGTGACACACGTTTACACGTAATAAGATACTTGACTGCCAATCTTCATTACAACTCTCATAATTATTAATTTGATTATTATACAATCGCATGCGCATAATTTCATGTTACTCACAACTGTCAGTTTTACATAATTCAAAAGATAAAATAATAGATTGGCCAGACTGATTGCCAAAAGTTATAAATACAAGATTACTGACATGATTTCGCGCGGTAGAGTCGCTAAAGGCCATCATACATAAAATTCCGTAAGGACGTAAGACGTAAGCGTAAGAAAATCGACCAATCCCAATCGAGTATTGTGTTGTCCGTAACACGTAACGTTGTCCCACTGTTTGATTGGGATCGGTCGATTTTCTTACGCTTACGTCTTACATCCTTACGGAATTTTATGCGTGATGGGCTTAACGCTTGAAAAATATCTACGTTCTGTCGCGGAACCGGTTACCTCCTCGATCTCACAACGCGGCGGAATCTTCCGCTTAAATTTGTTACGCTGAACGATGGAAGCGGCGTCTCTTCGAATACGTTTTATCAAGAGGATTCCACGAAGTGTATTATATAAATGTCATCATACAACACACTGTAGAATCAAGACGTGATTTTCGTAAAAGTTGCGCGTCTGCTTTCTGTGCCAAGAATCCAGGTTCCATCCAGAACATATCAAATTTTTAATTTGATCACCACATGTCGGAAGGCAATGGCAAACCACTGAGAGTACCTTTGCCAAGACAATCACCATGGAGCACCATGGTGATCACTACACATCGTTTACGATGTTGGACTAAGAAGAAGAAAGTTTCGCGTATAAATAATTCCTACGTGCCATGAGCGTCTGTGGACATGTTGAAGACGCAACGAGCGTCGGTGGACGGAAACGTCGAAAACGGAGGCCGGAATGCGAGCGGAAAACATAATAATCCGGGCGCCCGGGTTGGGGTAATGATGATTACCGGGCACTCAGCTTCGCCCGGATTAATTTAACGGCGCTGTGCTCGTTGTCCTACCACGCACGGCGGCCCGGCATGCGAGTCCGAAACGCCGCCGTTCATTAGGCCTCCGTGTCGCTTTCCAATTCGGGCCGCGATGCGTTGAGGCGATGAGCGAAGCGTTCCTCCTCGCTTGCTTTCGGCGCGTGCACTATGCGACCGTCGCTTATCACCGCGAGGACACGGGCGATCGGATGTATATAAGAATTAACGGAACTTAAGGCTACTAAATGTATAAAATAATAATCAGAAAATCGTAATTGGCAGAGCTATGAAGCGTGTATAAATTCACGCGATAAAAATATTATTAGGCAAAAAAGATCCAGCCCGACCGAAATATAGCCTGATTCTCTATGTACTGTGTTGTTCACGTTCGGTCTATATTTACTTATTAATAATCAGAAAAATATGACAGTTCCTTCAGAAATGTTGGTCAATTTTTTCAAATTATATCTATCTAGGCTTTTTGAAAAGCAACTGCCAAGCGATCAACATTATAATTTATTTCTACAATGGATTGTGTTTATTTCTACAATATTTTTTTTCCTATGATACAATTTTTTTACACACCGGACAACATTAGGCAGATCTATTTCCAGACAGCACACGATGTCCATTGGACGCTCAAATCTGGTTTTACAAACGTCCATGGACTTAATATGAATGTTTCAAAAACGTACATTATTGAACGTAATAAGTATATTACATTTGGATTTAAAAATGGTTTTAAAATGTCCATCTTACATATTTATACCCCTAAAAGTTCTCGATGTAGTATAGTTATGAAATGTCTGGTGACGTTTATAGAAACTCTCTAATCATAGTCTGATCTAACAATAAGTAAATAAAAATGGCAGATACAAAAAATAACAAATAAATATTTGCTTTTTTAACGACAAACGCGATATCAATAACTATTCCTATCTATTGAGTCCACCAAACTTTCGCGCCCATATGCACGCGCCAGCGACGCGTTCAGTTATCTCTAATTTCAATTGTTTCTGTTGGACGGAAATTGGTGAAGGAGCACAAAGAAGGAAGAAGCTTCGAGTTATAAACTTGTGCAATTTTGTTCCCTGCCTACTGTGAAAGTGTCTTATTTATTATCATGTGGCTTTTGCTTAATTTTAACCGCTTCTACCTGATATTGGCCGTATAGATTTTCGTTTTAAGAACCTGGTGTCAGCCTTAACCTAAAGAAGAAGAAGAAGAAGTAAAACAGCTACCTTACTCATCAGGCAATTAAATGTAATTAATTGGATCCAAAAATAAGTATAAGAACCCAAATCACATTCAATTGCTTGGCGAGCAGACTATCTGCCTTTGTCTGCTTGAATTCGCTTAATGTTTTAAATAGGTCCAATTTTGATCTGTTGTATTCTTAAAATGGATGTTTTTGAGATGTCCAAAAAAGTAACATTGTACATCTTTAAAACATTCTGTCTGGGGCTCTAATCCGGATGTTTAACACTAAAGCTACCGACAATTTATATATACCTATTTTTACCGAACCGGTCAAATGACCGGTTTTTAAATAAAAGTTTTATTTTTTCCAATTGAATGCAGGTAATATGTTTATCAGAAGAAACGAAAGAAGAAGAGAGAGATAGATATTGAAAAAATGATTATATGTATATTAAAGATAAATTGTGAAGTCAATTGAGGAAAAGCGATAACATTGAATGCAGAATTTTTAATCAAAAGTTTAAAAACCGTCATTTGACCGGCGATGGTAGTTTTAGTGTTAAAGTACGTACGAAACGTCCAATATATACATTTTTAATACGTTTTTAAAACATCACTGCGCTGTCTAGGATAATTTTATAAATTGTGTGCGTTTATATATAGCAGCGACTCTGTAAGTTGACGTCACTCCGATATTTTTGTTTTATAATTTGATACTGAGGATGGCCTAATATAGGTCGAAACATTTGTTGTTAATATAACACTACAAAACAATTTACATTAAAATCTAGCTTGGCTCACAGCCCCTTATGTTTTCTTTTGATTTTTATATCTATCTTTTTGATATATTCTTATTACCTACAGAAGCGTCGGCTTCAGTTTGCTTAAATTAAAGGCTTAAGATTATTTTAGAGCATCTCGTTGCGAGAAAGAAAAGGAAATTCTATTATTACTAGATCAAAGATTATGAGGATTAATACTGCCGATTTTACTACAATTTTAACAATGCCACAAAGAAGACGGATCGTATTCCATTGCATTATACCTCATATTGCTGATTCGGAATTAAAACAAACACGCAAACTGCATCAGCGTGCTCGCTGCTCGCTCGACCCGCCTGGTTTCTAGCATTCTCTCGGCGAAGCAACGGAACGATAAGCGTCGTCGAAGCCGGGCGATAACGCGGAATCGCCGAGCGGTAAAGTACGTTGCTGAGTTGCCCGGCTCAAACTTTTCCACCGTCGTAAGAATTCCGCCACCTTCGGGCGGCCCGGCAAAAGTTTTCGTCTAAATTCCCGCGGGTGTCGTGTATGTGTGTGTGTGTTTGTGTGAAGGAGAGAGAGGGGGTGGAGGGACCACCGTTCTGCAACCACCGCCTGCCACCCTGTCATCCCCGTTCCTCCGTAAGGAACCGTTGCTACTAACACATCCCCGATAACATGGACGCCGGGGGATGCCTCCGCTGCGAGATTCGAATGAGGAATATCGATACATCGGTGTCGAAGAATAATGGAATTTAGATTAAACAGGGTGCCACAAAAAATATGTATGAGGCGTTGAGAAGGGAAACGATGTGGTATAATTGAAGACTTTGGAATTATATAGAAGGAGTCTACTTTCTTTTTTCAGAGAGAAAGAAGAAAAGATCAATTTCGAGATTGTAATGACAGAAATAATGGAAAGATGATGGAAGGTACAGATGTAAAAATATACGTACATAAAAGTATATAAGAGACTATGGACTGAATTTATTTCATTGAGAATTAAGACTTCTTTTATATAATTCTTTTACATATAGTCGTTGTGTCTAAATAGGGACAGGCATCCTAATTCGGGACAATTCTGTTCTAACGCGTAAAATTTTTTTGAATTAATTTACATCAAACGGTCGCAAAATTTTACGCGTTAGAACAGAATTGTCCCGAATTAGGATGCCTGTCCCTATTTAGACACAACGACTATATGTAAAAGAATTATATAAAAGAAGTCTTAATTCTCAATGAAATAAATTCAGTCCATAGTCTCTTATATACTTTTATGTACGTATATTTTTACATCTGTACCTTCCATCATCTTTCCATTATTTCTGTCATTACAATCTCGAAATTGATCTTTTCTTCTTTCTCTCTGAAAAAAGAAAGTAGACTCCTTCTATATAATTCCAAAGTCTTCAATTATACCACATCGTTTCCCTTCTCAACGCCTCATACATATTTTTTGTGGCACCCTGTTTAATCTAAATTCCATTATTCTTCGACACCGATGTATCGATATTCCTCATTCGAATCTCGCAGCGGAGGCATCCCCCGGCGTCCATGTTATCGGGGATGTGTTAGTAGCAACGGTTCCTTACGGAGGAACGGGGATGACAGGGTGGCAGGCGGTGGTTGCAGAACGGT
>NJRQ01000578.1:30095-48000 GCA_003063805.1 Aphaenogaster ashmeadi
GTAACATCCGTTATTCCTGACTTCACTGCAAATTCAAGCGTGTTATTTTTACACGCATAAACATCTAAAAATGACACATTTGACGAAGCTCTTTTTACATGTTTCTTGCTGTTTTAAGTTACGTCATTTAACATGTTTAATCGTATTAAATAAAAAATTAATATGTTCAATCGTGTTAAATGACACGATTTAAAACAGCAAGAAATGTGTAAGAAGAGCTTCAGCTAAAATAACACGTTTGGATTTGCATTGTTATGTACATTATTGCGAGTTGCACTCTTATAATTCGACGAGCACCGGCGCGTACCTGCGATCATATCAGGCAATTTGCGCCCGCCTTTGTGTTCGCATTACCTCATTAATCTTTTTTTATCGCGCATTTCAGACAAGGACGCGTCGCGGCTCCCCTCGAAAATTAATAATTCCCAAAAGCTAATCCCGCGGTGGCGAACGAAATTTCTGCGCGAGATTCCCGCAGGCTCCCTCTTCCGCCTCGCACCCTTTCGCTTCGCACGATCCTCCGAGATCCTGCGCGGATCGGTGTGCGTGAGCACGGATACACGCACGAACTTGGCGTCGACGTGCGCGCAAATGTGCGTGCTCTCGCGGCATTCACGTGAGAAAACTCCCTGGAGAAATAACCGAGTTGTATGTAATGCACGCCGAGGCATTGTAAGGGGGTGTAAAAGGCGGACCTGGTGGGGAAAAGAAGGGAAGCGAGACGCAAAAGAGGAAGAGGATGAAGAAGAAGAAAAAGAAGAAAAGAAGTAGAAGAGGGCGTCGGTCTTCCACCTTGCAGGTGCAAAATGCGCGTCGCCTCCTTCCGAATCCTCCTGACGCTTCCCTCTTCTTTTCGTCTTCCCTGCGACGACGTGTATTTATTATTTTATTAGCGCCGAGCGCGGAAGCTATGAAAGACCGAAGGCCTGAGCGGAAGGAAGAGGGCGTGAAGCACAAGTGTTATTATTCTCTAACTAAGAGGCGCAATGAGTGTGCTAATGACCCTTTCTCTTCAAACGACGGATGAACGAAGGGTTCGATGGGAAACATTAGCAATACGCTAATTATTATGTCTTCAACTATCATTTAGATAATTTTTTATGTCGATAGTAGTGTCTTGTATTAAAGTTATGTCGTGTGAAGTAAAAATGAAGTTGTAACCAAAATTATATTTAAAAAATTCATAATTCTTATTTAAAAAATAAAAAGAATTATTGTTAGCGATTATTTTTCTGTATGACAGAAGATATAAAATTTTTCTTCTGCACTTTATATGTTTGTCGGACAAGTAACGCTGCAGCGGTGATGTCTTACACTGCGAAGAGAAATCGATTCTACCGTCAGTCGATAAGGCTTAGAAATCTGAGGATAACTATTAATTTATTTATAAATTGTAGAAATAACATTAGTATATAAAAAAATTTATTTATAAATTGCAGAAATAACATTAGTATATGAAAAAATTTATTTATAAATTGTAGAAATAACATTAGTATATATGAAAAAAAACATGTAGGAAGACACAATATTTAAAATACGTCATGCAAAATAAAGTTGCAAATATGGGGAGAACACATAGAAACAATTGCCATTAAATTTTGTAAATTAAACATATTATTTAACTATATATTCCAGAATATCTACTTGTTTTCCACATCTTTTTCTAAAAATAAACGCGACGTCTCGCAATGTCTAATTCAAATATCCAATTGTCAAGACTGATCTCTAGCAGCAGACAGCTATGCCTGCAGCATTTTTATTCGCGCAAGAACAACTCGCAGAAAGTTCAAAAATTTTTTTCGACAAATAAAAAACCGATATCAAAAGGATCGCAAGTAGTCCGATTAAAACTGGTCGCGAAAGTTCAAATGAAACGGTTAAATGTGATATGCCGTCGGGGGCGACGACCTGGGTCGCATTTCAGATTCGGCCGATCGTCGGCGCGGCTATATGTATGCGCGCGCGTGTGAAACTTCCGAAGTTTATTAAATAATAAGCGAGTTAAGCCGACGCGGCGTTGCCCGTAGAGGCAGACATTTAAAGTGCCCATCCGTGTCCACGTCCGTCCGTGCTAATTACCTAACCGTCGCACCGACCACCGGGCATCACACCGGTGGACAGGCGGCGAACCTCGTCTGTGGACGAGCGGACGAAATTAACCGGCGCGATCATCGCCGCGCGCGCGATGCGCCTCGATCGATATTATATCCGTTCGCGCCCGCGCGACTGACACAATTTCCATCCTGCGACGCTGTCAATTAGCGGAGCTGTATCGCGGATTCGGCAAGGTGCACACCGCGATTCATTCGACTTCGCCGATTGCCATTTTCACACGTTCTCGTACGAGACTATTGTCAAGTGGCAGCAACTTGATAGAGCAATTACAATTTAGAGCACCCGCAATAAAGACAAAATCTTCGACAATTATATTTTGGTTTGACTTAGCAATCCTTAATCTTAGATAAATTTTATTTTAAAATCTTGACTCGAGGGGAACGTGTCAAGATATTTAATATTGTAAATTCGAAAGCAGCACAACGTTTAATTAAGCTTTGGGAGGCAAAGTCATTTCAATTTTTAATGTGAAATGTTGGCTCGTTAAATATGTCTAACTAAACATCCAAACGTAACTTGGTTGGAAGTACGATCGCTAATTATTACATTCGTTAAATTACAAGAAATTGCAGCTTCTCCTCATCGCTTATTCCGGCTTCTTAAGGATGCCGGGCCGAAGATAGGCCATGCTCCTGTCGAATAATGGATGATGAACTCCGGAGGACTTCCTTGGGGTCCAAAGACGGACGCGGATTAAATTTTCAACGTGTCAACTGAGGTTGTTACAACCCGAGGTTGATGCTGGCGATTCAACGAAGGCACTCAACCTCGGCGCAACCCCGCGATCAATGCGAAAACGCAAGAGAAATTATGATATCCATTTAACGTTACGCGAGTCC
This sequence comes from Aphaenogaster ashmeadi, assembly GCA_003063805.1. Taxonomy (NCBI): domain Eukaryota; kingdom Metazoa; phylum Arthropoda; class Insecta; order Hymenoptera; family Formicidae; genus Aphaenogaster; species Aphaenogaster ashmeadi. The sequence continues at coordinate 33,050 of NJRQ01000578.1, forward strand.
TATCGTTCCGAAATACCGCATGATTGAAAAGGGCTCCATTGACTGATTACGAATTAATTACGATTGACTAATTGCAATTTAAAGTATGCAGTTCCATTAATCGATTCGTTGTGTAATTCATTTACTCGTGAATTATTAATTATTTATCTCATTTCGAACTTTCAATAATTGATCGGCTAACGAAACAAGTAAAATCGCAATTATTTGTCCGGCTGCTGTTATTAAAATAATACCCAGCTTAATTTGAGTAATGTTGATTATATACATTATAAAGACATCATTGCCATTAATAAAACACATAGAACATCTACATATTCTTTATTGATGAGAGAAATGTCCGTCCATAATTATCTTTTTCTACACGGAAAGAACGGTTTTGCTGAAATATTAAAAAGTTTGGCCAGATACAGATCTGAAAAATAATTTTGTTGGATCATCAAAATAATTATGTAGGACACTCCAACATAATGATAATGCTGCAAAAAGTTTTGATATTCTAGCAACTATTGTAGGCGTCCTACATAATTATTTTGATGATCCAACAAAATTATTTTTCAGATCTGTATCTGGCCAAATTTTTTAATATTTCACCAAAATTTCACCATTCTTTCCGTGTACTTAAGTAATATATCTATTACCCATTTCTCTCCATTGGAAGTTTGATGCAAAAATTTTAGATATATTTATTCGTCCAGACTAAATCCGAAAAGAATTTCCTGGAAGATTTTTCATTTAAAATAATCTGATATCGCACACAGATAAAGCGGCGGTGGCCTAAGACGATACTCGATCTTAACAAACGAAACTCGCGCGATCGTCCGAGCTTAATCCGTTTTCGAGCCGATTCTCTCCCGCTGGAGATAAACATCTGAAATGAATTCGGGGACTCGCGGGGGTGGCAAGCCGGCAACCGGGAGGGTAGTAGATGGCTAAATTAAGAGCACACAGGAAAGAAGGGAGGTAGCCTCGGGCGAAGCCCGAAACGAGAGAAACGAGTCGAACGCCCGTAATGCGAGGCGCTTAAAGTTGCAATGGGTCTCCAGAGTATAGAGGGTGGATAGAGGTTACGGGGGTGGGTGTAGGAGCTAGAGAGGGATGGGATGAGCGGGATCGAGTGACTGACTGACTGGAACCGAAAAGAGATGCGACCTGCCTAAGAGATTGGGATCTTTGCGAATCTGAGAATGCCCGCCGGGACAGAGAGCCCGAACTTGTCCACGACGGTCTCTTACCGAATGTTGGGTGACTCTCTCTGTGTCTTTCTCTTTCTCTCTCCTTGTCGTGATAAGCAACCCTCAGAAGTGCGGCCGCGAAGGGTTGAAACGACTTCGTTTTAATTCAGGACGATCTCGCGCGAGTTTTGACTTTGTAAGATTATCCTCTTTGCGAGGCGGCTTTATTACTTTTTCCAGTGGGCTTTCAATCCTTCGCGAGTTGCTGTACATATACCGAAATTGGGCCGTTTATAATACATGATTTTATAATTATACTAAATATTGATAAATATATTAAGATTAGCCGAACTTCTTTCTGTAATTATTGGTAATTAAACCGAATTAAAACAGCAAGTTAAATATACTGCAAGAATTGATATTTTTCTCACTTTGACGTAATTAAATATAAAGCTTTGCGCAATTTGCGACTTTTCAGAAACCGATAAATTATTTTCTTATGCTATTTTGCATTCTTTGAAGCATATTCAGCGATTGCTGTAAGCAGTAATTCTCAATGAATCTTGGCGGATTCTACTGTCCTTGATGTGCTATTTTCATTTTAGATGTAGTGGAAGACGCCAAAGAAGAGAGAGAGAGAGAGAGAGAGAGAGACATGGAGAAAGAGGCTAGAGAGCTAACTTGAAGGGTTAATTAAGTGTTTGCTCATCCGACAAGCTCGGCTTGCGCATCTCTAAGTACAAACTACTACTGCCATACATACGAACGGTAGCGGCTGGTAACCGCTATTAAATCTAGTCCTTTCATACTGCATACAGCGGCGCCTGTTATACATTCCCTTTGTGTGCCGTGCGAACTTATCCCGATTTAAACCCCCGATGCAGGAGAAAGCACTGTGAAGAGGAAAAAGGTAATGCGCGACCACAGCAATTTGCGGGAATTACTTTGTAAGTAGCGCTTACATCTAATTTGCCGTTAGTCTTGGGTGGCTCGCGAATTAGCGCATTATTTATTACTGCTTACGATAAACGCTGAAAAAAGACGCTACGCGAGGCTTCAGAAAATAGATGTATGGTGTCATTTAATTTCTTATAAACAAACGAATCCAACTATCATATCAAACTAGAAAAATGGAAATAATTAGATACAAATTACATACATTGTTCAAGTTCTCGAATAATGCCGCACAGCAGCGTACGCGAATCCTTTCACTAGGATTAGTTTACAGTCAACGAGCTTTATCGGATGAAGTTTCCCGATGAGAGCCGCAACGCTTCAATCAGCTTCGAGGAAGCGAATGATCGCACGAATCCTGCGGCAAAATGAGCGCCGGTGCGTCAATAGATCCTAAAACATGCTCGATGCCACAGAGAGAGAAAGAGATAGAGAGAGAGGAAGCGGCCAAGCCCTTTGGTGGACGTATCGCAGAACGGAAGCTGGCACTAAAGGGACACATTTACGTCTTCCCAGGAGTGCGTTAGCTAGCTGGCTAGCCGTCGGCCAAGCTGGCCGACCAACCAACCGACCCCAACCCCCGTCGGCAACCTCCCTTTCGCCAACCCCGACGTCGACCAGGGCCGGGCAACCTCGCCAGTTCGTCTCAAACTCAAGCTCGATCCCTCTGTTAGCCCGTGCTAATCGAATCACCGCGTATATAAGCGTATGTCGAATTCGCGGAAACTCCGTTAACCATTAGGAAAGCGGTAATCCCCCAATTATTGCGCAGTCATCGGGGAGCTCTCGACGGCTGGGTGAACCGGACATTGAGAAGTCTCGCGAATTTCCGGCAAAATAATTGTCGGCGTTTCCGCGAAATTTTCTTGCTGATGGATCGCACGATTCTCGATGATACTAGCTTGACGGAAGACATACCTATCTTCGAGCGTTAAAATGAAAAATATATATGACGATGAAACTTTCACATGATACAATTCTATGAGATATATCGCATATTATTGTACGATTGGCTCATAAATTCAGACTATTATCAGAATTTGCAAAGTAAACTATATTTAAACAGAATAAAAAGTTATTCCTGTATTAATTGTAATTATTCCAAGTTTTAATTTATTTTTATGTAAATTTTATAAGAAAGAAATTTCTACGTATCTTAATTCGTTTCCTTCATGAGTGATAAAAATATTATAATTGTTCAATGATAATCGCCTTTGAATTTAGTAAAAGATCTCATTGCGTAACGTGTCTGCGGTCCTCACGGATTTATCTACCGAGGACTAGTCTACCCAGGCTATGGAGCCGACGAGAGATTAGTCAACTTAAGTCGGCTCAATCCCCCGTCCCTTACCAAAGCTTTGGCTGTTACAAGGTAATCGAATTACAGAGAGCATATGTCGAATGCATGGGAGCCATTGTATCCGTGACTCGCGCGCCGAGAAGGTGGATGAGAGCATTATCTATTCGCCACTAAGCTGCGAGGAAACCCGATTTCTCTTATCCGGAATTTCGCATTAGTGCATTACTTACGTTTTGCATTGAAAATATACTATACAGAGTGTACCATTTTAACTTTCGCATCGCTATATCTCGCGAACCGATCATCATATTATACAAAAAAAATCGTATAATTCCATTTAAGAAAACAAAGGTCACCTTGAAATCTCAAGAACACCTCCACCTAGAAAAAGCATGTGTCCATCATGAGATGTCTCCCTTGAAACAGAGTAAGTTTTACTTGAAACATTTTTCAATAAAATCATCGGTTCGCGAGATATAGTAATGCGAAAGTTAAAATGGGACACCCTGTATATAAAATATATACTATATATAACACGAAACAATAAATGAAGGATCTAATAAACGTTTTAGATGATTTGAGAGAAAATTAAATTCGCACTGACTTTCTCAAGTCGTTACAAAATGGGTCAAGCCATCGTAGAAGCTACGTAGAAGCTTTCAATCTCGTTTGAAATATTCGCAAAGAGAATAGGATATACTGAAAACACTTCGACCTAAATACATCGACGTTGTTTCGAGGCAACTCTCGGGCCCTTCGAGCATAAAAGCGATGGTTCCCCTCTGAGGTCAATTCTACTTTGTACTTATCCCTTCAACGTCGAAGCGGAAACCTCTTCTGTTCGAGACATCGTTCGAACGCCGTAATTCTAAGTTTCTTGTAAAGTCTCCTTAAATCCTTCCGTCTCGAACCTACTATGCCATTTGAGCACCTTATCCACGAATTTCCTGCCAGTCAAAACGAGCAATCTATAACGCAAAGGGTAGCAACCCCTTTTTATCGCATGACAGGACGGCCTATTAGGGTCTACGGATCACCGAATATCGTCTTTGTACGGATCTAGGCGACCCTAAACACGGTCAATCGTTTTAAAACGAAAAGATAATTAAAATTGGAAGTTTCAATCAGGGTAAGTGTCAAATTACAAGAATCTTACTTGTCAAAATATGACATATTACGTATGTGATCTGTTTGGGAGTTAACGAGTAAACATAACTCACCGCTGTCGAGGCTGTTCTGATTTTCTAGGTCCGGTCCTTGGACGGAAGTTGATCTGCCGTCCTGCAGATAATCTGAAACGACAAACACGTTATGATCAGTACCAGGTCTCTACTTCTAATTACACTAGGCTATGTAACTTTCTTAATTAACAGAAATAATAGTATAATCGACACAACTGGCTAATAAAAACTATAAATATATTAAACTGGTTAAGTTTAACGTTCACCATGTTAGGATATAGACGTGCTTTTCAATGCGAAAGATTTTACCTTGTGAATTTCTCCTTTTTCAAATTGATGGCGTTGCTTGGACACATGTCATTGTTATAAAGGAAATTGACTAACTCTGTACTTGAAAAGGGCCAAAACCCATGGCCGAAACGTAGTACATTACAATAAATATTTTATTAGCCAGTTGTGTCGATCATACTATTATTTCTGTTATTTGTTTACTGGCGAAGAGAAGATTTTTTATTATTCTATTTCTTAATTAATTTAAATCGCCAAAAATTATTTATACCGCAAAAAGAAATTGCCTCGAAAATCTGTCGAATTCTGTTCTGAAAACCGCAGCGTTCTCGCTTTGACTTCGAGAAGATTGAAATCTCCAGGAAACTCACGTTTAACAATTAAGATTCGGACTTGACGAAGGTGCCTTCGCGGGCGGTTACATCATTCCCGTCGCGTATCACCTGTCCCGTCTGTAGCCCGGGCGTCGAGATCCGTGCGGCCGTAACCCGCCGGGCCCTTAATAGGGATTCCGCATTGAAATTTCATGGGATTTCGGGCGATCGAGCGGAACGAGCTCGGAGATACGCCGCGCCGCGGCCTATGCCTGCGCCGCAGATGATGCCGCTTGCGCGCGGACGCGAATAATACGGGAAAGGGTGGAAAAGAGCGGCGCGCGGTGATCCCGCGGGAGCCATACCCCGGTGATATTGGCTCCCACAGCCCATTCCTGCGCATAGGAGACCGAACCGCCTTGGACCAACATATCCACACGCGCGCGCGCACACAAACACACGTACGTACGTGGGAGGAAGACCGGCCAAAATTCAAATTTCCCATCGGGATACGCGCGACTTTAAGCACAACTTGCGGGGAAACAACCGCGGCGGCCAAAGCGCGCCGCGCACCGGCGCATCGATAATCGAACTTTACGGCGTCCGTCTCGATACGACGGGAAAAAATTACCGCCGCACGTCTTCACGACGACGGTGATACCGTGGCGCGATGGCTCGCCAGCCGGTTTATCGCGCGTTTTTATTAGCACGTCCCGATAATAAAATATTCGCGCATTCGCGGCTTCCGTACGTATCTTCTGATCGTATATTGGAGAATTATTTTTTATTAGGCGCCGTAATGTCCGGGTGGGCGACACAAGCTGATCGCGGAAGATTGAAACAAATTCTACACAGAAGTTGTCCGATATCAATATAAGACTTTAACTTGTCGGAGTTATCACATCTTATATAGAGGAGACCGGGGCTAGTTGTTACAATTTTTTATTAGAATTTTTTTCCAGACTAATGTATACATTTAGATCAATAAATACCTATACATTGATTCAAGTACACTTTTAACTACATAGTCAATTTTTTACAAATCTGTATCAATATTTTTAAACATTGAAAATTAAAATTTTTCGTCAGTAGGTAAACTGTAACAACTTACCCCACTGTGAGGCAAGTTGTTACTGAACTGGGGCAAATTGTTACGTTCACAATATCATCTCAAATGTACACATATAAAAGCAAATTCAATATTACGATGAAATCAAACATGAAATACTTTACACAGAATATTTATTTTTAGGTTACAAAACTGAAACTTACAAAAATATGTGTTAATACTTTTTACTAAGTTAATATTAACTAAAAGAAAGTAAAAGAAAAAAGAAACTAAAAGAAAAGAATTTTAGATATAGATTCTTCATTAGTTATACGCATCTGCTGCTTTTCTGAGAGACAAGCGTTCATTTTTAAATTTCTTTGTCGCTGTTGCATATGTTTCTGCACTTACAGATCCTCTGTCTGTCTTTCTTTTGTAAGATCGCATCATTCAGTGGAAGAAAAACAAGAACGGTTTTTAATTCTAGGTATGGAGTAAGTTAAATTGTTACACTGTAACAATTTGCCCCGAGGTGTAACAACTAGCCCCAATTCGCCATTTTTGATTCGAGAAAATACATATCGAAAACCAATATATATAGGGTGTATCATAAGTCACGTCCGATCTCTGGAGAATGAATTGACGAAGTTAAAATAAGTCGGAAATCAAGAATGACGAAATTACGTTTGAACCTTCTTTGAAGAGATAGCCTTCTTGAACCTTCTTTTAACAAATCATCGATTTATGTTTCCTATCCTCTACTTTTGATTTCTGTCTCACGGAATAATATCGAATTCAATGAGCGACAAGAAGCCGTGTGCTACATGGACTTCTAATAACAGTAATAACTACTTTAAAATTGGCGGAATAGAATATGCGAGTGAGAAATTCTCTTTTAAATCGTGCTAATTTGTGCATTCAAGTTGATGGCGAATTATTTGAACACCTTCTATAATTAAAACCTTACTGTTTATCTGTTAGTATAACTTAGTAATAGTATACTTGTTAGTATATAGTAATGTACTTATGTATACTTATAACTTATATTAATATACTTACTTTGTATAACTTATTGTTATCAAAACAATTACAAACTTTTAATTTCAATAAAAATAATAATGTAAATAAAATTTTCGATTATTTGATTGTAATTCTTTAAAGAAGGCTCAAATGTAATTTCGTCATTCTTGATTTTCGATTTATTTTGACCTCGCCAATTCATTCTCCAGAGATCAGGCGTGACTTATGACATATCCTGAATATCGATTCAAATAAAACGTGTTATTATAACTAAATGTACATAAAAGAAATATACAAAAGGATAATAACATACCTTCAGCTTATGTATGTAATAAAACAAACAATTCACAAAATGAAATATTTACTTTCAACAATGAAAATCACCTAAACAGACATAGAGTCTTCTATAGTGCAATCATGGCTGCCAAACTAATATAAGTGAAATAATAGAAAGTCACATATCTCATATTTATAAGAATGTGCTGCAGTCTTTGGCAACTAAAAGAATTAATCACAGATAACATCTTCAATAAGATCTAAAGAAGAATTAACTGTAACTTACCCCTTGTAACAACTAGCCCCGATTTCCCCTATAATCGTTATGAGATTTTTAGCGTTATGGAGACCCTCTGGTCTCAAGAACGTATCCTCGCTCTTTGACTATTTAAATGAAAAAAATTATAGTCGCTGAAAATAGAGAGCGGAGTGAAACAACCGCATGTATTTTTCTCATCAGTGAAAAACGCAATTACAGTTATATCGCGTTGGGATCAACAGTTAAATTTCCTAAAGACACTCACGAGTCGCAATCCGTAGTTAATTCCGCCTTCGTGCCGCTCCTACAACGCGAATAACTCACTGATAAGACGATACCGAGGAACCGCGGCGGAATAAAACGTTAAGACCGCGGTGGAACGAAAAGCCGCGGCGCTCAAGCTGCTGGAATTATCATCGCTCGTAAGTCACGGCGCGAACATTGCAGCTGCAACTGCGGCGCAGCGGCGCGCGCGGTTCGCGGCGCTTCGGGGACGAGATAACTCGTATAAATAACCCGGAAGTCCGCGGTGCACAATAGTCCCCTTTTTTTACGAGTATGACTTTTGGGAGTTCCAAGGCTGCACGCTTGGGACGCCGCGTTGGTAATCAGTTCGTCGTTGTTACCGAAATGCACTGAGCGAGCCAGAAAAAAGAAAAGAGAGGAAAAGGAAGAGGAAAAAAAAGAAGGCCTTCCCTCCCTCTTTCTCTCTTTTTCTCTCTCCTTCTCTCCGTTCACTTCTAGGCACACAATCGCGAATTTTTGCGGCGTCCTAGATTGTACGTCGAATATTTAATTCGCGCCGCGAGCCGCACGGGAAAACCACGCCGGGCTCTCCCGTTCCCAGAAACGTTCCGGTATCACCGTCATCCGATACCTAAATCGAACCATTACGCCCGGCATTCCGCGCGGCGAGAATGTTATCGAGTGACACGCGTGTTGCGGACGTAAAATCGTGTAATATTCTTGTATCATTGCCGCGCGCGTGTGCAGGACGCAACAAATAAATTTGCCAATTAAAAAAACGAATTCGCCGCTCGACGACGTGGCCCGGCGCGGCACGAAATATAAAATAAAAATTTCAGCTGGGATATAAAAGTTTTTTTGCGGGGGAAAAAAACAAACTCCGCGCGAGACTCCGCTCCACGTGAAACGGGACACGGGAAATTGGGAAAAAAATACACGGGGATTTTTCTTCGCGAGAAATAATCATTGTCGTTCTCTTTTTCAGGGGGGGGAAAGGGGTGGAAACGTGAAAACTCGGCGGTATAACTCGCTGCCCCGCTAATTTCTAGTTGTCACGTATTTATTATTTTATCATCCTTAGATGCAAAATTAATCCCGCCGCTTTTACGTTTAAAGCAACGTATGCAATTTTGCGCTTTTTCGCGAATTCCCGTTGTTGCGGAAGCGTATGCGCGTGTGTTATGACGCGCCGACATGTACCGCGCGGAATACGGAAATTCTTTTAACGGGCTTTTCAACGTGATTCTCTTCGCGGGGAGGGCAATAATTTAATTCGCCGCGAAAGAGAAAAAAATGCAACCGCAATTTCTACGCGATGCGACATACATTAAACGCGCCGTCGGTCAGATATTACGCGTAAATACTCGGGGATCGATTGTGCACCGCGACATCCAGCATCATTTTTCACGCGCTCGCGCACGGCTGTCGTCATTGTGTTGCACACGCGTACACATGTACGCACACATATATGCGTATGTATATGAATTTTGGGAATTCGACGGACGGCGAGCAAAGCTGTTGGGAACCGGTTTTGGTTTTGTATTAGCATGTAACTCCGGCAGGAGTTGAAGTTGCGATGGCTTGTGGGTGGTCGGGCGGCTGCAGGGAGGGTAATTACCTCCTTGGGGAGCGCCCTCTCCATGGCGTAGCCCGGTATAGCCCCAGCACGGGTACAGAGGCTTCCCACTGCTCCCAGTGGTCCCGCGGGATCGCGCCAGTGGCTCTCACGCTCGCGGTTCTCATTTCGCCGGAATTGGATCCCGCCCGGAGGACAGCGAGGGAAGAAGATGCTCGTGACACTTGAATGGAGTGTCGAATGTATTTCGTGCGTATAGCATCAAAGGCAAAAGTACTGAAGACACTTAGAGATACTAACGATATATCATTGCTCGAGTAGTGATTTTCTGTTTTCGATACTCAGATCTCGGATAGTATGCTGTGAAAATGAATATTTATCGAGAGTTACTTTTGAATCTGTGCTTCGCAATTTTGTGATGCGCCATTTAAATTGTATATATAGAAAATAGAAGCGGAAAAATAATTTGTAGATTACGCGTGTCGTTTTATCATTAACGTTGCGTTATCGTTTTACGTAATTTAAATCGAGCCCCGCGTCCCATAAGGCGTCATAATGACAGCCCAATTAAGCACCGCCGACCCCTAGATTGGGAGAGCAAAAGCGTCACGTGACAATGCAAATTATTATGGTAAGCTGACCCTATAATTTATATTTGCCTCATTAACGAGATATGCTTAATTCTATCATCGCGTGTACCACGTATGCCTTATTATATATTGTTATTATTTTCCTTATTATTAAGATCTCTCTTTCTACGAAATGTGATAGAGATATATATGATTAGTTTAAAACTTGAGGTTGTTCTCTTTATGAAAAATATATAGAAGTGTTATAATAGTCGCCAAATTTTATATTAAAAATGGGAAATTATAAATCGTGATATAAATATAAAATTATAACATAATTTAAGAAAACGGTACATAATTTCTATTGTGGCTCATTCAGCAAAAATTGTCAAGATTCAAATATTCATATTTGGGATTTTTATTTTCTATCATTAAAAGTGGTCTTTATCTAACTACACGAGACGGACGAATCGAAACCTATATTTTTGGGGCACTTCAATTCAGCCGGTACTCAAATTCGAAGCGCCCAGATCGTTGATACGTTTTTAATTGGCCGTCTCGGCCCGATATCATCGACGCCACCGCCGAAACCGCCGACGGAATAAAACGCGAGTGTGCGGTCCCTTCTCGCTGGAAAATGGAATTGCAGTTGCCGCGTCGCCGCCGACTTTTGAACCGGCTAATTCAGCCGGAAATAATAGACACCGTCGGCGTACTCGTATCCGTAAGCTAATTTTGACCATTGGTGTGGCATAATGACCGTGCGTGAAATGAGCTTTCATAATTCGTGATTACTCGGTCCAAATGTACACGCGACGAAGTCGCACAAAGTGCCACATCTAAAAATAGACGCAAATGTGTACGAACGCGTTAAAAAAAAGAATGTTGGTATCCTAACCGTGAAATTTTTGTAGGCAAATTGGCTGCAAGGTTTTACGCAAACGATGGTACATGCGGCGATCGTTTATAATCAGTAGAATTTCTGTTCGGATCGCCTAATGATTGAGGATGACGGAGGTAAGTGGTATCGCGGACACCCGGTACAGTGTCACTGTTAAGGGCAGGTCCGTCCCCGGGGAGCATCACAAACAATAGCAATGGGCTAGCCGGTGCCACCCTACGACCACCCTACGGCAGTATCCTTCGACCTTCCCGGCCCTAACACCGGGACTCGGCGGCTAAGATAGCGACGAGAGGAGGAGAGAGAGAAAGACGAATGGGGGACGGAGGGGGACGGAGAAGAAGACTATACCTCAGGGAAAACTTTAATTTCTTTCTGAGAAAGATGGCTGTTCCTTGTACTTCGCCGTTGCAGGACTATCAGCCCTGTATTCCAGCGTGTACATATATATGACTATACATACACATTGCAAATGTGCTATATACGTATGCGTGCGTACGCATGTACGTACGTACGTGACATCGGCTCTGTAGGAATTAATTTGGCACGATGTCCCTGTTGGGGCATCGTCTCTTCCTCGTCAACGTCATTCGTACGCGACCGATTTTTCGAAGAATACGCATCTTAAGAAAAATGCAAACTATACACATCACTTTAATCTCAACATTCTACATTTAGAGATTCCTATTCAATCTTATGATTAAAAAATACTTAATGATAAAAAATACGAGGCCCGCACGTATCGTAGAAAGGTCCAGGTTCAAATCCTGGCTGAGGTAAAATTTTTCGCAACAAATTCTTTACATTAAAATTAATTTCACTCTCTTTATAAAGGACCAAAACCCATGGTCGAAAAACGTCGCGATTCGCGATATATTAATTTAAATTAAAAATTGGCCAGTTGAGTCGAAACAAATCTCTTCTGTGGTTTAAAAAATACTTGTTTATATTTAAAATATCTGCTTCTACATAAACAATGTATTTTTACATACGAAGAAAGATACACAATTAAATTTTGTAAAACTTACATATCCCGATAACAATTTCTTACAAACGTATACAGTAAAAAATAAAATGTTAATTGTAACATTTTTCACATGTCCCAGAAAGTCCACTCTAAATTTTAAGTTAAAATAACTCATTCATCGTGTGTTACTTGTTGACAAACTAGAAATGTTAATTAATTAACACTATACTTTACATTTATGTTTGTTCTTTTAACTTTAAGTATGCTGTAATAATAACATACAAGATAATTAAACAGCTATATTAACAAATGACATTAATCATTTGAACTTAAATTATATGTAATAGAAACATTTAATTTTAGTGAATTTGAATATTTTGTATGTCAAAGTTTACGATTATTTGAAGATTTACTTTAACTTCTGTTTATGTTAAAATGACTTTAAGAAATGTTGATCTTTTGAAATAATTGTGTTAAAAGAACTCAAAATAATATTCAATTTCTAAATGACGTACATAAAGTGTTAAGTTATTACGTTAACACATAAATGTAACACATAAAAATGTTACGAAAATAATAACATATCTATTGTATGTTAATTTTTCATTGAAATAATAATCAAATCTTAGTAACACAAGAAAATTTTAACATATGGACGCACGATTTTTTACTGTGTAAGACAAGTAATTCATAATAAAAGTAAATCATTATTCATACAAAATATAAAATATGTTTTTACTAGAAACATTTGTTTTAATTTCACATAATCTTTTATTCCTTTTCTTCTCGATCGCCACGTACGTATCCCCTACATCGAGTTATACGTCTGTTATACGTCTCGAATTAAGTCGAAAGTTCAAGCGGGTTTAATGTCGACCGCTGTCCGGCGCACTTAAATGAAGCGTGCCACCCGGCGAAATTTATACGCGGACCCCTCAGCAACAAACGCAGCCGCGTTTGTCAAGGGTCGCCGCGGTCCACCCTTTCCGGCCATGTCAAAAGCCGCGTACGCGCCGTAATTTCGAGTTCGCCGGCGCGCTAATTCCCCGGTTAACTGGTTCTGCGAGAGCTTACGACCTCGTAACGTCCGCGTTTACGACACGCAGGTGTGTGCACCCCTTTATGGTCCATCCCGCGGGCCGTGGTATGAACTCCACGGGGGTGTCGTGACGAAATTTCAACCTATAAAAATGTTATCTCGAAGTTACTAAGCTGCCTGCCAAAGAACTAAGCTCAAGACATCATAACTTTGTATAATATAAAAAAATCGAATTAAAAAATTTTTTATATTATGTATATACTGTGTTAGATATTAAAGGATCAAATTTAAATAAATTTCTTGGGTTTAATCATATTTGGCTATTTTTAACTTTCACGTGTGTCAAAATGTATTATTTTAACACAAAATATGTGGTTAAAAAACAACTATAATTTAATTGTTCTAGTTAAATTAACAACGTATTGGGTAGGAGCAGTGGCGACCTATAGGAACAGTTATAAATGACCCAAATTTGGTTCAATTTAACATTACGAATTTAACAGTGTACATTTGCTCTAAGATAAAAATTACATAATTAAAGATTACTGCCGCCTAACACGTAACAAAATATCATTAGCTAACAAAAAGAGCTCAATTTAATAACGTATTTCAATATGATCGGGCGGGCAGCAAAGATAACAGATTTTCATGTTATGAGAATTCCATATCTTCTCAAACTCGACTCGGAATTCGAGCTGCGGTAAGTACGAGTAAGTGGGCAAGTGAGTTTCCCTGTGACGCAGGTTTTCATTGTGAGAAGTGCCGGTATACAGCCTAAGGAGGGAAGATTAGCATAAAGTTAGCGCGGTACCCGATATCGTATGTTCGCGCAAAAGTTAAGTTGGGTTGCAACGCGCTGGCCCTCGGATCCCCAGACACCCCGGGTACGACTGCTTCCGTCATATTTCGACGCGAGAGCTCACCGGTGTATTCCTGGAGCGTCATCGTCGACCAAGAGGAAACGAAATCCCTTCCTGCGCGATGCATTTCGATGCGTTCCACGGCCGCGCGAGAAAGTTCGCCGCTTCGGTGCTCCGTGAATCTAATCGCGACGGCTGATTTTGCTAATGGCAATTAGCCGTGATATTTTTACGGACGTCAATTCATTGACGCCGAGTGCTGGTTATGAAAGTTCTTCGTACATGCAAAGAAATGATTTAGTAATATCAGCTAAAAATGTCAGTAGCTAGTTTTCTGTCATTGCTAAAAGTTGGCTATTAAAGGTAAAATACATTTGCTGCGACACACAACTTTATTAGCTAGAATTAAAAGCGTACTTTAACAAGAATAGCTAAGAAAGTGGCAGCTATTCCTTAATATCTTATAAGATAAGCTGCCACGCATATTGTATTGGTGCGCCAACTGCATGTACGGTTTTCTAGAAGTATAATAATAATAAAATAGATAAAGAGAAAGAGAGTATCCCAACTATTAAATAGTTGGGGTGTATCAGTGGAAAGATTCAACGGTAAGTCCTTGTAGCTAGTATAGAACTGTTCCCATATCAAAGAAGGGGGTGCAAAAGTCGCCATTTTCTGACCTCAACGGGAACCTGTAAAACATGCTTTGCTACCTTATTTGAGGTTGAAAGAAGAAGAAAATAATATTCTTTTCACCAGGTAACTGCGGGAAATATTTGGTAATTATTTACAAAAAGACCCCATTCGCCAGTGACCTTGACCTTGACATATGTTGTCAAGGTCACCCTCCTGAGTGACCTTCAGAAGATTTTAGTCGGCGGTCATTGTTTGTTAAAAAGTTATTAACAAAAAAAGTTTGAAAAATATAGGGTAAATATATTACTAAATAGATGAGTCTCATACACACACACTGACATAGGT
>NJRQ01000578.1:51354-69909 GCA_003063805.1 Aphaenogaster ashmeadi
CGCGGTTATAAGATTTGACTTATAAATTAATTCTACAAAATTCTTTTAACGAGGGTTTGTGTAAATCTTCGAAATAACTAGAAAGCCCGTACTTTGCAGCGTGTTAGATTGTTATTCAATAATACCATGTTTATATAAATCATTATCTTACATATGCAACATTTATTTTATACAAATTTAACTCTCATTCATGGGTTTCAAAACTTTTCATCTCTTATTAAACCGCTCAAACACAGCTATTTTGACATACGTTTTAAAGACATTCATTATCGCTCCTAAAATATTTCCCGCAGTTTCATGGTGAAAAGAATATTATTTTCTTCTTCTTTCAACCTCAAATAAGGTAGCAAAGCATGTTTTACAGGTTCCCGTTGAGGGCAGAAAATGGCGACTTTTGCACCCCCTTCTTTGATAGCTAAAGTCTAAAATCATTTAGTACTAGCATCGAAGCATATAATCTCAGCTAAGAGATTCTTAGTCTCACTACAAATATTATTAGTTTCTATTGCGAAGAGAAAATAGCATAATGGATTTAGCTAAACGTTTGGTTCTAACAGGGAATATTTTTTGCTGTAGTGCCTACATTTTAACAACTAATAAATTGAGCTTCATCAGCAACAATATTAGCTGTCCTTATTTTAAAGACACATTTTTACTGCCACAGCTATATTTTAACTTCGTTGGCTAATCTTTTCTCTGCGTGTAATATAAAGAAATTATTTCTATCTTTAGATACACGCACAATTTCTATTTTAAGCAGTCGAATTTCAGATTGCAAGATGAGTCACGGTGACAAATGACGAGAAAAATTATGAGGACATTCTTTGCGATAATTTTTGGTCAGAAAAGGACATCGTGGAGAGATCTTAAATGTATAAGAGAAGGTTCTAGGAGAAGGATCGTTAGTATGGCCTCGGGATACTGATACCTTTTATCTCCTCGAGTTACTAAGTTTTATCGGAGAAAAACTGAAGAGAGTGCCAGTGCCACGAATTATTAGTCGAGTGGTTATTAGGCGAGTTCCTTTTCGCGGTCCTATTTTACTCTCATTCTCGTGCGAGAGAAATAACAGGTGGTATTTCCGCGGCCCCCCTTTGTTGGTTATCCATCACCAGAGAGAAGCCGCGATTGCAGCCGCCGAACTAATCTCCGGGACGTCGCGCTAATCTCGCGCTCGAAAGAAGAGTTCGTCATTCCGGTCGCTTAGACTGCGGCGCTGCGGATTGTTCAATTTAAAGCGCGACCGAAGTGTCACTTCGTAATACCGTTTCACTTGGGAACGCTTCTCGGAAAGCCTCTTTGCGCACTGAAAACGATTTATCAGAAAAGTAACGTTCTGCAAAGAAGATCCGTTCGTGTACCCTTTGCCGAGTTCTATCAAAGAACTGCATACAAAAAGTGCATAATTATATGAGTTGTATCTTAAAATAAGTGTCTTAAAATTTGAGTTTATAGAAATTACAACAAGACTAAGTCTCTTTTTTGTTGATTTTTTAAATCTGAGAAATTGAAGTTCTAATATGTTAAAATTTTTGGTAATTTCAAAATTCTTGCTTTAATTGGCAAATTCTCCCGAGAGTTTCCTCGCAAGTTGATTGATAAAAATACACTCATTGCACGTAAACGTGCCGCACAGGCTCGTCTCTCATCCGAATTCTCGCGATCGCGGGCGCGATACTGCACCTGTAGGGGTTTATCGCGCGGCGATGCAATCGTATTACATACGGGGCGAAAAGTGGCAGCGTCGAGAGAGCGAGTTTATAATGAGACCGTGTCATATTTTCCGTGTTTGCCGGCATCGCCGGGCGCCGACTGCTACAGTTCGCGCGTCTGCGAAAATACGTTCCCGGTTCCGCGTGCACAATACCGCAGGATGCAACCGGGAAAAGAAGACGGATTACCCGCGTGTGTTCGAGCACCTTCGGCCGTATTCGCGATGCGCGTGTATGCGCCGCATCCGCGCGATGCACACGAGCAGAGGCGTACGAGTGGTAGAATACAGGTACGCGAAGGATTCATCGTATAGGTATAGGTTCGTAGGAGGGTAGGATGAGCGGAGGACGGGGATGAAGGGTAACAACGGGAACGAGCGGAGCGAGAGGGAGGGAGAGAGAGATAGAGGGACTTGGAGTCGGTCCCGAGGGATACGTAGGAGCTGCGCCACGGCCCGAGGCAGCTCGTCACCTGGGACACCCTTATATCGCCAAGTACAGTCGTGTCGAGAAAGCGCTATTGTACGTAGAGCCAGTTCTCCTTGCTTCTGGATCAGGAGTCAGTTGAGACTCGTGACTTCTGCCTGCTTGTCACGAAGATTCGCTACGTCGTGAATGTCCGGTGAGGATAAAAAAGAGACCGATGGTCGAATCGTATATCAGGTGATCGACTGCTTTGAACTTTGACTGGCTGAGCACAGCTATCTAATTATCCTTACATTGACGGAACAAAAGTTGACGTGTCTCCGAATATTTATTAGAGATTTTTATCTATATACGTATTTTATCGATTTAAATGTCGTAAACAATATTAAATTATATTATAGAAGTTTTTATCATTTGTAAATTCCGTCAATCAGTTTTATTTTTCCGTGTACATTGAGAAATTATAAACTTGACGCGTAGTCTTTTTTTAAACTAGATTTTTCTTCTTTATCTGTCATTATATCGGTTTAAATATATCATAAATAACATTTTTAATATAAATACGAATGTGTTAAGTATTCCTGAGCAAACGCTTTTCGAGAAATTGTATCAAGAAGGGGGAAATTATTCTGTATTTTGTCAATTTGTGCCTCATTCGTGAATTACTCATCATCGACCCGACGAAACATGCAATTGCGACCTTATGTGACCGCGCGATAGAAATGCGATTTCCCCAAATATTTCGGGGAAGCCACAGGGGCTTGCGAAATACAGCTTTATTAGTGGATGTTATATAGGGAATATAAGACGCAAGACGTAAAACGTGGAAAGCCCAATGAAGAGGAGAAGAAGGAACGTGTCAGATGAGAGAAAGGGGATGAAGCGAGGAAAGGGATGAACGGGACAGAGATGAAGACAGATACGGGGGAAGGGGAAGGAAGAGTAAGAGAGTTTTATTAGTCGGTACCGGTATCGGGAATATAAGACGCAACAACGTAAAAAGGCGAAGGTACCGCGAAGGGAGGAGAAACTGGAAGATACAACAAGAGGGAGAAAGAGAGAATCGCGAGAGGGCGAGGTAAGGAGGAAGAGAAAGAGAGAGGCAGAGGGAGAGACGCAGCGATGAGGAGAAGAGGGTAGGTGGGCGCGAAGAGGCAGCGGGGCCAGGTCCCGAGGGACTCCGTGCTCTCCTCTGGTGCTGCCAGCACTCGGGAACGCGAAAGAGGGAGAGGACGGCAGCGGAGAGCAGAGAGGAGGGTAGGGGAGAACTAATCAGCTCGACGCATGCGCACGGGGCTGCTCTTAGGGTCCCTCGGGATTCCCCTGGCATTCCCCATAATATACCCTCTTCTCCCCTAATCCCCCGTCGCACCCTCGGAGCGTGCCCTCCCGAATCCCCCGGCCGCCCTCTTTACCTCCTCCGCAGCCACCGCTTGGTCGCAGCTGTACCGACCGGCTCTACAGGACTTTCCAGCTTCCCAGAGGGGAGTCAAGATCAAGACCGCTCGATGCGATTATTTTACGTTGATTATTTTACATTGTGTACCTTGTTATTATAAATCAGAAACGCACAGAGGCACAACATGCACCGAATTACTCTATTTTAATTACGTTTTCTTTTATATTTTGCATTTTATCTTTCCTCGATCAAGACTGAATTTCGCGCTTCTTAGAATAAGCTGTTTCCTGTCTCTTATATAAATATAATTATACTACATATAATTATAACATAATTATACGTACACATAATTATAACAAATACACTCTTTCTAAGCAATAAATATAACTTGCTTCAATTACAAGTGAATAAAATGTTTTTCTCTCCATATTCCTCTCTTTTCCAGCTACTCGAATCTGTCATAGCAATTATTACAATAATGCTGCGAGACAATCCACGAGAGAGAGAAGGATATTTCGAGTGATGTTACAATCTTCCCTGCCGACCGTCCTCGACCCCCGGCTACCGCGCCGTCACCCACCATCGGGCCCGAGGAGTTGCCGGCTTTTCCCCATCGGAATTCGAGATCCCCCATTTTCTTAATGTCAGAGATTTCAATCTGTCACGAGAGCGGCTCGGCAACTTTTCGCTTATCCGTCCGACAATTTCCACGACGAGCACCGCCAAAGTTTTGCGCACCGTGCAATTTAGCTCGCATTACTTTTCGCCGGTGATTCGTCAGTGCGGGAGAGAGAGAGGAATTTTTTAGATAAGACACTTGTACGTAAGTCGATCATCAATCAAATATAAATCAGAAGTTACATTAGGTTTCAGAGGAAAAAATTTCACTTTGATATTTATTTCGATACCGAGTAAAAATAGTTTAGGAATTTCACAGGGATATACTTTCATATCTTATTGTTAGTCACCTATTTTTAAATCCGTATAAAAAGCATAAGCCGAGATTGAGTATTCTAAAAAAAAGCGTTATGAGTATCGATGTTCGTTAATTGACTGCATTTGTACGCAATACCAAGAAAAATAGAGAAGAGGAAAAAGGAAAATCGCGAGTGCATAATTCGATCGGCTGAATAATCGAATCTCGGCGGAGGTGACTTTGGCTTTTCGAAGATCGATTTCTCTCCCTCGCTTTCTCTCTCTGTCTCTCTTTGTCTCTTTATCACCTTTTCTTTTCTTCAGCTAGCGGTTGCAATAAGACGTTAGTCTGTATTCTCTCGCGCTCTTTCTTTTCCTCTGTCTCTTCATTCCTTTCTTCGTATCTCAATATACCTTCAGAACAAGCGCTCAGGTATTCCCCGGATGATGATGATGATAATAATAATACACAGACGCAGGGTCGTTTAAACACTTGTCTTCGTCGTGTTACCGGAAGCTCGTTGCGAAGTCATTAGCAATCCCGCGTGAGTCAAGGTATCATGTTCGAAGTTAGCATTTATATACCTTTGGAAGCGAGCGCGTATTATTCGCCGGTACGCAAAACGTACATTTATGTTTTATTCACTTGCATCGTATAATGTACCAATTTTAAAATCTAAGTGCAAGAACGCGTTTCATGGAGACAGTTACTTTCTCAATTTAATTTGGCTTAAAAAAAAAAGAATGTCGAGAGATGCTAATTTGGCATGCTTTGTCTTAAAATATTGCTATATTCCATATGTTCCTTAATAGAACGAAAAGAATTGCCGAGCCATTTCTCCTGAAAAGACAATAGGGTGGCGCAGGTGGCAAAAGTGATCCCGCACTGCATATTATGTCGATATATCCCGTAACCGAAATCCCATTACAGACTTATATCGTCCGACGATATGCTCCCAAAGTAACGCTTTGACATCATCCATTTTCGCCAAAATGATATATAACTTAATATAATAACTTGCTATAGATATAATACGGTAATGTAATAAATCACACGGTTAAAAAATAGTTCAAACTTAAAACGCAATAAATATATTTTTATATAAAAATGTAAAATATAAGAAAGGTTCTCCCTGTAGTTTTTATATTTCTTATTAAGATATCCTTATTTTTCATGTCTTGTAATTTAGTTTATAGACATATGAAATATATTATTTGCGATTAAGCTGATATTTCGAAGGAATCGATGCGTTTGTGCATCTCTAAGGTATGTCTCGGCGGAACAATCGCATGGTTAGATAGCATGTCACAAGCGTTAGAAATTCTTGCCGTAGCAAGTGCATATGCCGCGTATCAATTATCACCTTGCCTTAAATAAATTAGGGTAGTAAATGCGTTATTACGTCTCGCGGTTTGACAAAATCGCTCATTGGATTATTAACACGTGTCTAGAAGATGTCAAAGTATGCGCGCGATATCGAAAATAAATGCCGCGCTATAAATAAAAAAATTTACAACTCTCAAATTGGAGCTTCGCTCATACATGATACTTATACTACTGATATTACGTAGACAAATGGATGTTGTTTTTCAAATGTTATCAGGACGCCTAACTTCAAGTACAGTTTGACGAAAAAGCAGATGCGAAAGTGTATGTCACGTCAATTACGTTCCGCCGAGTTGAACGAGAAACTTCGAGGACTCGAAAGTGAAACACAACTCCAGTACTAATATCTTAGCAGTTACTTTGACCTGTATTCACATCATGTATTTAGTTTAAAGTGGCTTTATAGTTTTGTCGTACTAAAATAACGTAAATTAAGCGTAAAGGATTTCAAATTTCTCTCAAACAGAGATTCCCACGATCACACACAGTGAGATTTGTCTCTCTATGGTATTCGAGGGTGAGTATTCAAGGACAAAAGCTCAAAGAAACATAGACCCGTAAAGAAGGCGCATTTAAAAAATGCTTATAAAGATTAAGTACGAAAGGATTAAACAAGTCACAAAAGCTAGCTTTAAGAACGTTTCACCGATCGTTGCGAACGAAGGCATTAGTGTATTCACTGGGTTGAAAAACGAGGAAAAGAAGGAGGGAAAATAACGATGTCCCAATGGTTTAATGAGCGGCGTGGGTACACGGAGCATTAAAGAAGCGAAGGAAGCCCGATGTTTTCAGGTAAGCAGACGGACGAGGCATCTCCCGTGGGAGTGCGGGCCGCCTCCTGCGGGAGGCAACCTCGTTCTCCGCGAGCTCCTCCAAGCCGGTTTTACCTCCGAGTATAAAGCGCGCGCGCAAGTACACTTTGCGAAAGGTAACCTGAAATAATAATCGTGCCGTACGTACGGGGGAGCGGATAAAGGTTTGATCTTCCTGGCCTCCTCGGGGAGGAAAACTGCTGGATACTTGGGAAAGGTACGAATCTTTCGAGACAGTTTCGCTAGTTACGTAACAAGGGCGGTACCGTGGGGCACACGCCGCGCGCACACAGGGGACGCGGAAATTTTACTTAGCGCAAAAATAGTTCGGATAGAAACTGTCGGGAGACTGCGGAAGAAACGAAAAGTAGACGTCGCGAGAGAGATACTATCTGGTTAATCTGTTGGCCGTTTCGTTGGCTCTCTTGCAGGTGAAACTGGAAAATTTATTTACGCCAGAGAATTAACACTAAAGCTACCGACAATTTATATATGCCTATTTCTACCGAACCGGTCAAATGACCGATTTTTAAATAAAAGTTTTATTTTGTACAATTGAATGCAGATAATATGTTTATCAGAAAAAACGAAAGAAGAAGAGAGATAGATATTGAAAAATTAATTATATGTATATAGAAAAAGTCGTGAAGTTAATTGAGGAAAAACGATAACATTGAATACAGAACTTTTAATAAAAAGTTTAAAAACGGTCATTTGACCGACGGTGGTAGTTTTAGTGTTAAATAATCGCAGTAAAATAAATTTCAATTAAGCGGATTTTTGCCTATTATTCTTAATAAAATTAATCGGAATGAAAAGGATGGATCAAGGGCGTAAATTATGGAGCGAATTAATAGAGGAATTTCGAATGATGGACGCCTAATATTTAACTCGGTTAAAAAGCAACATTTGTAATAATTGTATTCGAAAGAGCGAAAAATATGTTGTCGCGAAATGCATTTTCCGCATTTTTCATTGACCTCGAATGCCGATGAAATACTTCACGATAAAATAATCGAACATGCATATATTCGCGTACAACCGCGTGACCAACGAGGGGTTAAAATCCTGTCATTCTGTCGACAAAAAGCCGACGCACGCCTCATCATCCGCGCGCGGGAAAGAGGCGAAAAATGCGCGATGTCGGCATTGTTCGATGCACATGCACTCGTGCTTGGGATAGGTACGTGCCGCGCGTCCCCCAAGGGACCAAGGAATCCCATATTCATGGGATTTATGGCGGGATCGCGCTTCTTGAACACCTTCGAACAACAATGACAATGCATCGCGACGCATTGTTGCGTGCCCGTAGGGCAATTCGAGTAATGCACCAGAATGCACCGAGCGACCTTCTCTCACTCTTTCTCTTTCTCTCGCAATTTCTTTGCATTGTTACGCAAAGGAGGCCGGTTTTGTGCATGCGGGACGGTTCTCATTGCGCAAAGCGATCGATTTTACTGCAAATTTCGATAGAGGAAGATCGCACGTTACACGAGACGTCCGAGAAATATTATGAATTTAAATTGGTTGCTTGAAAAATTATCCAAGTGTTCGCAACAACAGATGTTACAATGCAAACAGCGAGAAGCAGTGCTATTTCATTATTTGTATCATTCTAGATATTTCTTACCTTCTGACTGACGGCTGAATGCTCGCTGCAACTCCTCCTCTTCCTCCTCCTCCTCATCATCCTCTGAAACATATAACCGTACGATTATTTTTCGCTCAAAGAAATTTATTTTAATTTATTTAATAACAATTATTATATATCTGATAAATAAAATGATTCTGTTTAATATTAATGTTTACGTTATAAATATTTGCTCGTTTAATGTTGACTTCGAAAGGTAAATAAATTTCGTAATCCGTCGGAAATAATTTAATTTAGGTGGAGCTTTCTGCTACGCGACTTTACCAATTTTTATTGTATAAAGTGTGGAAAACAGTTCTATTTGTCCTGTATGATTCACTTGTGCAAACGTTGCCACCTGTTGTACGTAAATACTAAAGAAAAGTCCATGAGAGCCGGCAGTCTAACAAATAACACTCACGCTTAATCGCCGTCGTTTCGTTATCCTGTTCGGCCGCCTCCAGGACATTCTGCTCGTTACCGTCGTCCCACTCTTCGTCCCCTGCACAGAGGGAGAAGCCACCGTTAATTCTATTACATTTGCATATCACCGGTAAAGAGCGGAATCCGCAGCTGCCGCGAAGTACATAATGACACAAACGCAAGATTTCTGCTTTAAATCTCGTCGCGGAAAACTTTTGAATCTGTCGCCACATAATAAATCGTTTGTGAACTCGTGTAAACAAAGCTATCTAGTCGTGAAAATCATTCGCTGTATATCATCACAAACGAAACAACGGGCCGTTATTTTTCGCCGTAAAATATATCCGGTCGGTGCGCAGGGCGGTGACGGCAGACCACCACCCGTTTGTCACGTGGGACCGCAGAATTAAACTTAAAAATTACACCCTCGTCCGCATGGCCAACAGGTCGTTTGTTATTTTGCATGGTCTCTCCTTTCACGGTGATCCGCTTTTTCATTGTCGCAGGGAACGGCGAGTTTACGCCGTAAACTTGCCACTCCGACGATTGAGCTTCAATTGCGCCGAGTTTCCGAAGGCGTCAATCGGAGCGTACCTCGTCCCGTCGCGCTATCGAGCTTTCATCCGAACAACGACATTTGTCATTGTTAACGATTGATTAAGCTAACAAGCCGTGCGAACTTTCCCTGCTAATTGCTGAGTGATTTGTTCGAATGCGAATTACGCGGAAAACTGCGTTTATGAAGATGAATAAAGATACATTGAGAGAAAAAATATCTTGATTAAAAAATTTTACTTAACACAAAAAATTATGTACTCGGTAGATCCTAATAACTTATTTACTTATATTTGTCTTAAAATTTCTTGATTAAAATATTTATAATTTTTAATTAAATATTTGTTTTCTTTTCTTTCCAGAAAATATTTACTGTTAGATCATTTTTATATTCAAGATAATCAGATTTTTAAATATTAGAAAACAATTTAGTTAAGTTTAATAATATTATATTATATATTATTTATAATATTATATTATTATATAATATTATAATATAATATTATAATATTATAATATTATAATATAATATTATAATATTATATTATAATATTATATTATTTATAAAATATTTATTTAAATATACAAAATGTAAAAGTACACAATAATATATTTAAAGTAACATGTGTATTTACTTAAATAGAACAAACAATTTACCTACTTGCATCAAAAGATGGTTTTAGAAAATGTTTTTTTCATTTGAAAAAATTTTTCTGTCGTACTCAATCGTCCAACGAATAATCGCAGCGCAGTTAAATTAGTTCACATTATCGAAGTAACAATAAATAAAATAAAAGTAGTTCCATCAGGATAACGTTTCTAGCATGAAAGTTACAACTATGAAAATATTTCAAAGTTAAGTATTAAAAGTTCTAAGAATGAATCTAATAAAAGAAGTACATAGGAAAATTAATTTTGATACAATCGCGACCCAAACGTTGCTTTAACCGCGCGGTTAAACGTCAGATGAGGAGCAACGTCAAATCTACCGACGGGGCGGTGGGGCTTAAATATTCCAGAAGACACGACGCGAAGGTACCGCGTCCTTCGATCGTGCACCTCGGCGCCCTACGAACCCTGTCAGCTGTCAGGCGTGTCTCGCGCCAAAACGCGGCTCGCGTTACCGGTGCGATACCACGGCGGTTAATGGTTCATCCATCATCGTGTAACCGAGGACTTTCGGCGAGTTTCGGTCGATTCGTTAATTGTCTCAGGATCAAGGCGAGATGCGTGTCCGTGGATTACCGTCCGAGTTTGATATGCAAAATCTATATAATCGCGAAAAATATTTCCCAAGAAAAATTTCTTCCTCCTCCTATTTTGATAAAATAGAGATACTTAGCAGTGCGCAAACATTATTTCTGGAGAAACGATCGTATCACTCACGTCGACGTATTCAATTTACCGTAAAACATCGTAAACAATTTGACGATGAGACGGGCTGAGCCCTTATGACAATAATCGTAAAGGTAGAGGGTGGGATATCGGCTGTATCGGCTCGAGGGCACCCTTTCCGCACGTACACTGTACCTATAACGCGCGTACATCGTTTCGCAACGAGCCAATGTAATACGGCCTGGCCTAGACGACGCTATTCTCAAGATGGTCCGGGAGAAGATCGGCGAAGGTGGCCGCGCGAGGGAGAAGAGGAAGGTAAACTCACGAAAATACAGGTTGCAATCTCGGCCCGAGCTCCGTGGCCAACGTTAAACGGATGTGTTATTATGGCTTCGGCATGCACGCCGGGCAAGATAACTGCATATTGCGGCTTAACCCCTTCTAGGAGGATCATTCGAGTCACGATGCCCCCGTCTCTCGATAATGCCTCCCGCGGTGGAAGTATATCGCATCTTCCAAATAATAACGTTTTATCTTGATTCCTAGGAATTTCCAGAGCTGGCGATTTCGCTACCTCCGTCTTTGTCAATACGAATTTTGTAGCGTCTTAATCTGACTTAGATTTTTATGTGTCGCGTTATAATTTATTAAAACATGAAGAACAAAAGAAAGAAGAGACTTTATGCATGCAAATTCGACGTTCCGGAAAATTAGCAGTTAACGCAGATGCTCCATTTATATAAAAAAAATGATAATAGAAAAACAAAAGCTCGATATACGCAAATGCAATAATAAAGGAAAATGGTCAGTAATACGAGCAAAATATTGCAATAAATTTATTTATAATTTTAATCCTATATTTTGCTCGTATTACTGACCATTTTCCTCTTTATTATAAAAAATGAAATTATTAATCTTTAAAATATCAGCCATTTTTTTAAATTAAAATAACAATTGTAGTGTTTAATAGATGATCACGATAAATAAAAGTTTTTATCTATCCACACTAATGTCTAAGACAAGAAATTCAATTTCCTCGATCTTTGATCTAGCGCGGACAAACGATTTCCCGAAGCGGTTAGAAGTTAACGCAACGTTCTGATAATTTTACGACGACATCCCTCTCGTTCCGCGTCAAGTCCGCGGGCTGACCTCACCGGTAAACTCTTCCGGTTGCATCGGGGCGCGTCCCGCGGGGCGCGTCGATCCTCGCGGAAGTCGGCAAGGGTCCGCGAGTCATTAATCGATACGGCGCGAATAAAGGAGCGCCCTGCGGGTTATATCCGGGACGCGCGCGCGATATCTCTATCCACGTTGCAGCCGCCGTACGTCTTGGAGTCCGTGACAGGCAGGCAAGCAGGCAGGCAGGCAGGCAGGCAGACAGCCGCCGCCATTGGGAAGGGCCGCCGCCGCTGCCGCTGCTGCGATGGGTAGTCGAGAGGTAGGGCGGGTTGTCGGGAGGAAAGTCGAGGGAGATCCCGAGGGACCGCGTACCCAGGGTAGCTCTGACGCGGACTCAGACTCCCGAGGGACGCGAGCATCCGCCGGCGACGGCGCCGCCGAGCCCCCTCCGGCGCCGTCAGCGAGGCACCTGCCTCCTGAAGGACTCGGGAATATTGCGGAGGACCTTTGGTACCTGTCACGCCGATTCTGCGCGCGTTTGTCAGCCTCGGCTTCGAAGTAATGTAATTTTCAATTCTGGAGGAAATGAAGAGAGATATCGTGATCATTTAACACAATATCCCGCACTGAAAATAATTCTATTTACTCTTGTAATCAATTTCCAGACATCGCTTATAATGATCTTGGACAGACTCAAATTATTTTTCGCAAGCTATTCGCAAGCTCGATTGTTTATTAAGCGAGCGCAGCTCTCGGAGCGAGCAGACTCCCTGCAGAAGGTACCGAAAGAGAATCTCTTAAATCGACGTCGCCGTTGCGCGACGTGCATCGCCACAAAAGCGACGCCAAGTTTGCGGACTTGTCAACGGGTGGCCGCTTCTCAAAGGAATACCGCCGCGTCGCGGGAATGCGTCCTCGAGTATGTCTTTTGTAACGTGCGCTTTCCTTCCTGCAGGGTACGCAGCCTTCCGCATACCACCCGCTATTAAGAAGCACGCATACGCGGACGCTCGTCTCGAAGTTCGCCAACTTCATCTCTCGTCTTCTAATTCTGTACGGCCGATCTAACCGTGTCGCGATCGTTGCAATTTGCTGCAATACCGCGTGCTCTTCCAAATCTTCACGTATTTTAAAAAATCATTAATTTAACACGTGTGTTTATGACTTACTAAGGTATCACTTTTTCTAAAACCGTAGTCCTGATTGTCACTATTATTACAAAATAATTTCGAAGTTAGATAAACTCGAGAGAATAACGCGAAAATTTCTTCTGAAGTAGTTGTAAATGAAAGTAATGTATCTAAAATGTTTTTGACGCAAAATTACTTAGAGGTATAAATGAGAGACGAGAAATGGATGTAATTGAAAGTCGCGTAACGTAGAAGCCGGGCGCTCTTCGTAGACAATAATTTAACGAGAGGCCGATAACTTAATCCGAGTTAGCGGACGCGTTATAATGATTATGACCGCCGGTGAGGACTTAGTGCTGTCACTGCAAAAACTAATAGCGGCTTAAGTTTTAGAGGAGCCACGATTAAACGGCTTAAAACGCTAAGCCGGAAATTTACATTGTACCAGTAGCGCGGCCGCCTCCTGTCTGTTCTGATAGTCCGCTACTACCGCGACCCGAAGAAAATAAAGACGTAAGCAAGTGTTTTATATTGATACGTAACATCGATAATAATGTATCTTGCATTACTTATCCTAAGTATATCAAACGACTACTAATTAATTATATGTTACCAACTAGTCATATTATCGTAGTTATCACAATTAGTTGTTATTATACTGTTTTTCTAACGTGATCATTTTATAAAACTATTTTATTCATAAGCAATTTGATCCGAGTGCGATGTAATGTACAATTTTCACTTTAATTATATGTCTTCAATATAACCAATCGCGTTTTGGCTCTAATGTTTAACGTAGGGAAAAGGGAGGGAAATAATAACCATCGATAAGCAAGCGCCGCTCCAGCTCCGGATCGTTAATCATTTCTGCGCGTGTAAATTAATTCCGGGACGATAATTATGCATTTATGCGAGTACGCACAAATTACAATCACGTTCCTGAGGCATAATGCACATGATTCAGGTCATTGCGTCCTACTCACCAATTATAATGCGCTTATATATCGAGTATATTTAGGCGTTCCTTCATACTTGCCGTTAGAAATGCATATGCACACCGCCAACTGGATTTACATACGATGTATAATGCAGCTCTAATAATGCGTTGTACAAACTGATAAATTAAGATTTCTCTAACAATATCGGTACAGTTGCATTTCACAGTTTCCACAATGTGTCCAAAGAATCGATAAGAAGAATTTTACTTCACAAACGCATATTTGCGTGATTTTTCATTTCTTCTTATGCAACGTATATTCTTCCGCATCAGGCTAACAATAGTACGCGATAAAAATAATTAATTTTATTATTTACTTAGCACGATATTTGGCTGATAAAATCCTAGGAAAAAAATACTTAAAAATTTAGTAATTTGAAGTGTGGACTCCTTATTATTAAAAATCAATAAATTTCGAGGGGGCTATTAGAAGTAAAAAAATATAATTTTATCAGAATTTGATCTTAATGCAAAAGAAAAATTTGACTGATGCATCTGTCCGCTTCATTTATAATTTTCGAAAAATATTTGAAATGCAAGTCGGAATAACCCGAAGCCTGTCGATGCAAGCCGATATATTCCCATTAACGCAATTATCCTCCGTTCAACTGCTACCTACCGGTTGTCCACGTTATGACGAGGGCATTGGAATCCATTAATACGGCTTCGGTCGCGCGCAGGTTCATTATCGTGCATTAATTAGCAACACCCTATATCACTGGCAATACTATCGGTCCGGCTTGCTATTTCGTGGCTAACCACTGGCTCGTGACGTCCTGACCACGCGATGGCAGTCGGCTTGATCCGATAAAAGACGGTTTATTTACCGCAACAGCCAAGCAAACGCGTACAATGTTCGTCGGATATTTTTGTTACCGATCTACCTCGTGCACGTTATCATTACCGGATGTCTGGCCATAAATCTAACAATCCTGCCAGTATCAGGTTCAGATAGACATAGTTAACACAATGAATTAAATTGCCTTTATGCTGAAATATTTAATATTAAAAGTTAAGAAATGATAATCCGTATCTGTGTATACGTATAGTTTTTAATAATTTTTTTATTTAATTTAAGAAGTTAGTATGATATTTATATAATTATTTTATAATAAATGATTACAGCCGATGTAAGAGGCAGCTAATGCTTCACAAAACAAAAATTGGTAGACACGGTTGTTTCATTCTATCTAAATCGTGATTCGCAAAACGACACTTTTTGCTCATCAATCAGCGCCAATATTTCGGCAGTCGAGTGCCTTTTACGTCCGCTATTGGAATCCGGATGTGGCTACCGAGCAACGGCTGGCTCGAAACGAGCAATGTGAAACTTTCGTTTCCGCTCAATCGTCAATTCTGCCAACAAACGAGAAATGATTCGAGTACCGCGGCGCGGTCGCAATTTCGGTGGAAAAAGGGCCGCACCATACCACATATACGATGCTACGTATAGTCATCGCGAGCCTGCGAGATCTTCATGGTCGCGAATCGCATTTTTGAAGCGTTCATAGCTATAGAAGTGACCGAGTATATAATTCGTAAGATCCACTTTAAATATGAAATCATGTCTAAAACGGAACTTATGCACTCTATTTTTCTTATTCACATCGAATAATTTCTTGCGACAATAAGGACCTGAAGGAAGTGTATACGAGAGAAATTGTAAAATAAAGATGAGACGAATAAGAAACTGTTGCGCGTGGACTAGAAACGGAGGAAGACTCGAAGAAACAGCGGGCTCAAAGGAGAGGAGAGAAATCGCTGGCGGAAACGGTACAGGCACAGAGAGAGAGGGAGAGAAAGAGGGAGAAGGAGGGAGAGGTCGGAAAGCTGGAGGAGCGAGATGTGCGCGTGAAAGGAGATGCAGGACGAGGAGGACGAGAGGAGTGCGACCAGAATTGGATAGGATAGGCGAACTGGTGATTACAGAGGCCGGGAATTCCCCGGGGACGAGCGCCGGTCTCCCGCGGGCTTCCACCTAATTCCATCCTGGCTGACTACTGACTCTCTTCTCCCTCTATCTTCCTCTCTATCTATCCCGTGTACCTATTGCCTCTCTTTCTGCTTCCAACCGTTCACGTCTGCTGATGTCCTGCTCTGTCTCTCTCTCTCATTCTTTCTCTTTCTATCCTTTACGGTGAGACACTCCGTCCTCCTTTTACCCTCCGCGTTTGATCAACCCTCAACTTTATCTCTCTTTTTCTCTCTCTTTCATTCGAACACGCGTTTTCTTCCTCTCGTCGTTTCTCTTTCCACGTCTATCTGTCTCGCTCTTTGCATTTCTCTCGGTCTTTATTCTGCATTTATATATGATTCGCCTCTTTCTCACCGTTCACTCTCTTAGATTTATTTCTTTTTCTCCTTCTTTATCTTCCATTCTTTATAGCAACTGTATTTCGGTTATTCGGTTGCACGTACGTTCTCGACCTGCTCCAACAATTGAACATTCTCGCATGATGCTGGAGCAGAAGTTCGGCGGTTTTCACCGTTTTTCGCTATTCACCGCGACAAATTGACGTACAAATGCCGCGTTACTCGATAATTGATTTCGTTAAATGAACAATTGGCAAAAAAAACTTTTCGCGAATGGAGCAATTATGTATTTTTTAATTTCAAGAAACTATTTTGTATAAAACTGTGATTTAGAAAATTAATAGAATTGTTAATCAATATTCTATTCCATATAACAAGTAATATGTTCTTTATCGTTACATGTGCATGTATACATTATTTAGTTACTATATTATTTGTATACTGTATTAGTATACAGTATATACATATACATTCTTTATCATGTAATTGTGATCACTCTATCAGAGATTAAGAGCTAAGTAAGATACTAAAATTGATAAAAAATATATCATTGCTGATAAACAAAAATAGAAATAATGAATAGCGCATATAAATCCGTAAATAACAAACATGTTAATCAAATTGTATCTAATCGCATATACATCCAACGAGTTTTTAAATTTATTTTCTTGAAAATAAAATCTACGAAAAAATTTTTTTTTTAGATTATTTACTCGCCGCTTTTTTAATTAACATTACAAACCATTCTTCATCCTGCATTCAGCGCCAAAATATGATATAATATTACAATGTACGATCGTGAAATGCAAATGTTAAAAACAGTAGAATTCTCAAGTTCTAAAGTTACTTGGATAATTCGGTCGTTTTTGTAATTACTACAGCGTTACGGTAGACTTTCTGCAACAATAGTGGCTTTTGGCACTCGTATCGTACGTTACTTTTATGTCGGGGCTCGGTTGCACGTGTCTGGAAGTTTCACGAAGCACCCTTTTAGCCAAGACTTCTTTTTCGCCCTCCACACAACGGCGCTTTCACACGGACGAACACCTTGCGACGAACTTTGCTATTATTCGCATGTCTTTGCGACACAAATGTGAGAACTCATGAACGTTAATTCCGTAAAGCCGCCATCACCTAGGGACGGCAGATTCTCGCGTTTGTTTTATTTTGATTTTTTCCCTTTCGCGTGCGAAGTTTCCCTTTCCTTTTTTCTTTCCTTCGTGCGATGAATCAAGGTTTCTAGTATTATCATGAATTAGAAGTATTCGAGGTTAAAGGCACTATAGTACACAAATAACGTATTTTAATTTATTTTAATTCGTAAGATTTATGAACGGCTAAGTACTTGCTTTTTAAAGATGATTAAATAATTAATACCACACATTTCAAAACTGTGGCAAATCTATGTTAAGAATTAGTCAGCTTGCATACTTGTTGAATTTGAATGTTATTGGGATATTTATTCTGGGGAAACAATAGTCAGACAAAATTAATAATAATAATAATAAGGTACGTGCTACCCTGCTTATATCGCACGCTCGGTCATTAATATTTTCTATCAATTTCTATGCATTATCAATGAGAGAAAGAGAGAGAGACAGAAATCCGGAGTGATCAATAATATCGAATATTCATATATGAACAAATTCATACTAAACAATTCATACTAATGATGACATGATAATGGCGACTTACGTTTGAGAGATCGAGGCTTCGCCTGCTTCCTCCGGGACATATCACCGCACTGGCACGCACTTGCGAACGTGGACGGGGACACGGGGGATCAATAGCCGCTCCTCGCCGGCATGTCACTCGCGCTCGTCGGGGACTCGAATTTCGACAGGTCTACTACTACGTGACGTTCGCTCGCCGTCGACGATTTTGATCCGTGCGGAACGGCGCAAGCCGCGAGCGCGAAACTCGTAAGGGGACGCGCGTGAAGTCAGCCTCAAAGGTTCGCGCGCGCCGCGATCGAGAATCGAAACGGCGCGCGGTACCACGTGGTCTGCGGCGCACGAAGGGCGTACGGACGGGCGCGCCTCGCATGCGGACCGGCGACAGCCGCGCTCGGAGGACGCGCGACGAATGACGTGACTGCGTCGCGCCCGCGGAGAACCACTGGCGCGAGCGTTGCGCAAGCGTGCGATCCGCGACGGCCGCCCTGCGCGCGACACTTACCACTTGCTTTTTTAATCCGAGATTTTTTTCGGCAATGGCAAAAGTAAATATACGATCGGAGGACGCTCCGATCTTTCTTTGCGACCCTTCTACGGATAACCGCTCGTAGACGCGTTCAAAGCATTGTTTACATAGAGTCATTGTATGTATAAGGAAACTGTTAGAAAAACTATGAATATTACTTACGCATTCTCTCTCTCTCTCTCTCTCTCTCTCTC
>NJRQ01000579.1:0-28683 GCA_003063805.1 Aphaenogaster ashmeadi
ATGATCGCGCTTTGATTATATTTTTTGTGGACGGTACGAAAATTTAATCACAAATTTTGCATTGCAGAAGAGGAGATAAAGAGGTTGCATCAAGCACTGGATTCCGAATCTTCGTACAATCAAGTGGGATATAGTTACAATGAAGACGAAAATGGTCATAAAGCTTCCGGTGAGGATTCTCAGAGCCCGAAACAATCGGAGGACTCGCAAGAGGAAGATCAGGCATTCGTACCGCCGCCCGAACTGGAAATTCCCGAGGGAATGGTCCTGGTAAGATCTCGCTTAGCATTGCCTTATTTGTGGACACTAGATATAATATGATTAGATAATACATTGAGACTTTTCGAATGTTTAGCCGGAAACACAGAAACTGAATGCCATTATAATGAAAACGGCGCTGTTTATAAGTCAACACGGAAGCCAATTGGAAATCCTGATAAAGACGAAACAGGCAAACAATCCGCAGTTTGCATTCCTATCGATAGACGAGCCGCTCCATCAGTATTACAAATATGTCCTCGATGCTATCAAGAGTGGAAAATATAATCCTGAAAAGCAACCTGAAAAAGAAGAATCTGGTATGCATATTACTTTCTATAAAAAGCGATGTCTTATAGTAATTATATTGAAGTTGAGTTGAAGTAATTGAAGCGACATAAAGCAGGATTTGATTACCCACACCTACTTTGATTCTACTTAGTTTTTCTTACCGTAAGTATTGCCATAAATTTTTGTTAATACTCTAATTGGTAACCTATACGTAATGTATCTTAATGAACTTGAGATGTGCGCGAGTCTCATCGTTATCCTTTTTTTCAATGGTAGAACCTGAGGAAGAGTCTGACCAAGATGACGAACCATACCTACATCCAAGTCTCGCGTCGTCATTTACCAAGATCGAAGCGGTATGTTTTGCACGGTACACATGTCATTTTGCACGTTATACATTAATCTGTTCTTAAAAATGCATAAGCGGTCCCTGCGCTCTCATACGGAAGAATTTTGCGTTCGAAATGTGAAGATCCTTAGCTGGACCACACTGAATTATTTTTAAGAATGGCGAATCTCGAAATTCACACGGATCACAATAGGATGAAATGTTAATAATACTCTGCAACACTAATTTATGTGTCAAATATTTCTGCTTCCAGGGCTGATTCTGGTATGCATTGGACGTATTCTCATACATTTTTATTTATTCATTTATCGCACCTTTTAAAACATTAATTTTTTCCGCGCGCGTGCAATATATTAATGATATTCCGAAAATCCAGCAAATATTTATCATTTGTTATTAATAGAGAAATAGTGAAGAGAGAGAAAGAGAGAATGAACACAGAATTAAATATAATTAAAATTTGCAAGCATATAATACTATTATTTTTATTAAAATTATTTACTATTTACAAATTAGTTGTAATTTTGTATATTAAAAAAGAATTTGCTTTTTGAAATACTTTTCTCACATCTTTTTACTGTTTAAATTATTCTAAAATTTATATATATTTGTAGATATAACATAGATATATAATAGTATCCCGAATGTATATCTCCAGTTAGTAGAGGAAAATATGTAAATTTAGAATAAGCTAAATACAGAATTACTATAAGAAAATTTTTCCGTTTATAGGCACCTAGTATACCGAGCATACAATACAAGCCGTCAGCGGATTGCGCATATTCTATGCTTGTGAACAAGATCACAGGGAAACCACCACCGTCCAAGGCACCGCAGGTATTAGACCCGGCGATGCAGTCAATGCCGTCTGCTGGATATTACCAACCAATGCCACCTCAGGTACAATTCTGATATCATTTAAATGTAGTGTGGCGATATTATCGCCACGGCTCTTAGGCCGGTATTCATAGTTATTTAAGCTTGTCTTAAGTTCAATCTTAAGATGTCATGAACCAATCACAGAACCGTATTAGCGTCTTAAGACATTACTTAAGACGGTCTTGAAGACTATGAATACCGGCTTTAAAGCCGAACATGCGATGTCTCTTTGTTTTGAAGATATACACCGATACACGCACACTCGGATACATCGCGTTAACCGAACGTACAGGTACACAAGGTAACCGGATCGGTTGAAAGCAAAGAGATAGGAATATGGATAACTCGCCTTTAATTTCAGTGCGACAGATTCTTATACAATTCTCATACAATGTACATTCTGTTATAGTTTTATATTCTTTTCTGTCCGCATTGATCTTTTTATAATTTTCTACCGCTTAATTTATTTTGTCACTTTTATATTTCTAACGACTCGTTTTAAACATTAACCGAAATAACAATACGAGTGATCGGTAGAAAATATAATCACAAAAAGAAAGATCTAGAATATAGGGTCACAGGGACAACCGATCTCGGGAACGAAAAGTCGGGGAATCGACCGTTAGTCACGTCGTGAGTTGGACGCCCGTACTTAAGCGTTATAATAAATTCTGAGTTAATTTTATATCCTCTGACTAAGACTTTTATTAAACTGACAATCCCGCGATTGATGAGAAGAGACAATTAAAGTAGTATACATCGAAGTTTGGCCGAATATTTTAATATTTTCGTTGTTCTTTATCACTGTGATTTCTTTTTTTCAGAATTATCCTCCTTATCCTACGCCCATACAGTACTCGCATGGACCAGTTATATACGGGTCAAACGGACAAATGCAATCGCCCTCACAACTCGCCATGCCAACCATCCCGAACGACACGGCCACGACGCAAACCGCATCACCCAAAGAGACACCCACACCGTTAGTACCGTACGGAATACCTGCGCAAAAGCCATTGAGCAGGCCATCCTTTATCGTGCCACCAGCGGATGTTCAGATCATCATCGATAAGATGGCGAGTTACGTGGCGAAGAATGGGCGCGACTTCGAGACGATTGTCAAGAACAAAGGGGATCCTAGATTTAATTTTTTGGAGCTGTCGCATCAATATCATGGTTACTACGCACACAAGTTGACGGTGTACGAGGGCGCGATAAACCCGAAGGTGTTGACGGAGGAGCAATTGCTGCAGAAGCAGGAACCGCAGGAAGAGAAGCAGAAAAAATTAGAGGAACTACAGAAGAAGCAACAGCGAATGGAGGAGGTGCAGAAACGAGTGAAAATGATACAAGCGAAGAAGAAAAACGGCGGCGACACGAAGGTGAAGCAGAGCACAGGATCTACGAAACAGATCACCACCGTGTCGTTTTCCATCAAAAAGCCGAAAGACGGGGAGAGCACGGTAATCGAGAAGAGAAACGCGTTACCATTGGAGGAGAGCGACGAAGAGATGGAGAGCGACAAAAAGGATGCTAATTCCAAGCCCGGTTCGCCTGAAGATAGCACGGCTGATCCGAATTTTTCGATTGCCATTGGAGACAAAGGCCCATCGAAATCGGAGAAGAAACCGAAGAGCGATGACAAAGAGTTGGTGGATTTGACGGACGATATCCTCGAGGATTGTCAGAAGGAGATCAGGTATAAACAGGCACAGGAGGACAGGATCAAGGATAAGTTGGCAGCGGCCGCGCGGGATAAATTACTTTCCAAGGAACGACAGTTGCAACTCGATAGGAAAAAAAGAGCTGCTATATTTCTCAGTCATATCCAAACGCCAGCACTTAAGGCGGGTTCTACTACAGTGAATCCGAATTCCCGAAAGGATGATTCAGACGAGGTACATTCCGTGCCATCGCCATCCCTCGAAGACAATAAAGACAGATCCGCGCAAGATACGAAGATGAGCGGTAATTCCCTGATGGATCGATTGAAGGGCGCGGACCTGAGCGGCAAGAGATCGCGACAACGCTCCAGGAGTCGAAGCGGAAGTCGCACAGACAGGCACAAACTACACAAGAAGCACAAGAAAAAGAAAAGTTCTCATCGAAGGTAATTGAAGTTGTAACATTGGATGCAGTAAGAATAACAGCAATAATAGAATAAGCAGAATAAAGCTCAAAATTTTAATACTTGTTCAAAGAGACGCATACTAATTGTAATTACATTAGATTACTTGTTTATAACTAAATATTATCCTTAATATGCAATCTGTTAAAATTTTGTTAAAATTTTTGTTTTTTCGTCTTTTCGGATTATGAAATGCACGTGTACATTTCAGCAATTACGACAGCTCAAGTTCCTCCCGCTCGCACAGATCCAAGAAGACCAAGAAGTCATCCTCGCGGCACAGATCCCGCTCGCGCAGTCCCTCGCACAGACACCATCACAATTCACGACGGCGGGAGAGCAACACGAGCTATTCGGACTCCAGTTCGCCTTGATGACGTATCTTCGCTTGATTTAAATAAGCTTACGTCAAAGAATGTATATACGTACACATATTCTATTATAGATAACGTACATTATAATTGCGTATTGTAACAGCGACAAATTTGATACCACTTTTGTCATCAGAAAACACGAAGAATTTACTCTTTAATTTTTGAAAATGTTTGTGTGTTTACAATCTACCTCTTGCGCCTCTTATACGTGTATCTTCCTGTATTTTCCATTACGCATTCGTCCGATGATATCATTTTTCGAAGTCTCTTACTATGACTCAGCTCAACTATTTACCAAACTTCCTGTCCTCGAATATTTCTTTCGATTATTCATGCATATAAAAGGGAAAGTTTGAAGAGATAAAATGTCCGATAAAAAAGATTTAAAAAATTTATATATATATATATTCATAATAAAAAAATATATATTCAATTAATCTTTTAATAAAATAAGAAATAATAAAAAAAGGGAATTTTTATCTGACATGTGTATAACAAGTTCTATATATATATATTAATGAATAATGTATGTGTGTGTGTGTGTGTGTGTGTGTGTGTGTGTGTGTGTGTGTGTGTGTGTGTGTGTGTGTGTGTGTGTATATATATATATCGGATAAAAATTCCCTTCTCTTTTTTATTTTTCGAAGTCAATTTTTAACACTATGGAATATAGTTACTGTGTTATATAGGTTGAAAATGATATCTGGAAGACAAATTGGTCCCCAAACGTACAAGATGTTTATCTCAAATCTAATAATATGTTTTAAAAAACATCGAGTTTGATGAATTGCACAAATTCTGATAATATGCGTACGAACGTACGGTGAAAAAAGTTTTCTGACTGTCGTATGAGATTGGCTATATCGAAGGTTATGCAATATCAAAGGTTATCGAATTGGATATTTCCACGCATTGTGCACGTTGCAGATACTACGTTTTTTATCCATCGAATGCAAACGTTATCGTTTTCTTGATCATCCTGTGATTTCGCGCGTGTTTACGCGCGGCCGGCCGAAAAGATTCGAATGCACCAAGCGTAACTCAAACGCGCGGCAATTGAATCCATTTGCCGCGGAATGGTAACAATTATATTATATATTTGACATCATTCGCATGTCGGTTGCGCCGCGTGTTAACCGATCATCATCGCAAATCGATCCGATTATTAACACGGTTAAACGAACTATTTATAACGTGCGACACTATTATTATATTGTTATAAATTGCTGATTTATAAGTGGACGATTTCGACATTTATTTTTAGATGTGCTATTATCGGCATCTATTTGTTTCTAATTGTCCTATATTGTTTTGCGATCTTTAAAAAAAAAGGAAGAGAGCTAGTCGTTCAATTTCCTGTTAAAAATTATCAGGCGCTCTAAAACGCTTTCTCATTCGTCGAATATTTATTTCCCTCGCTTCTTAGTTTGGAATATTGTTATTATAATATATCATATTGCGTTATATTATCAGATCACTTCGTCATCGCGCAATTCGCCGTTTTTTGCAATCGACGAGCGAATCCGTCGGACGGTTGAATACGAACAAGACACTCATTGAAAACAAATCGTTAAAATAAAGAAATTCCGGTCGTAAATTTTTTTCAAAGCGCTCATATAGCGTCATAATTTCTTTCGTCACATAAAGAGCGTCATTCACGACTGACGATAAGTGATATCCTTCTACATTGGTCCAATTTTTACATTATCGCGATAATGCCGTATTTTGTTTTTAACGCGACGCGATTTACTTATCTAAGAAATTAACTCCGATTTGAATTGATCGAGCCGCACTGAAAATTTTGCAAGAACCTGAAAGCGCTCTTAGATACTTGAATAATTCTATCTGCACTGCGTATTAAACGCAAATATCGCGCCAATTTGCACGGCGCAATAATTTGCAATTGTATTATGCGTAAATCGCAGAGACTTGGTATCAGATAAAAATTTACAAAAATTCCTCTCGTTCGCTCTATTCGTGTTCACAATAATAGTCCGGAATTGTGGAATAGGTAGGTAGAGGGGAGGGTGCGATAGACAGCGGCGATGTGATTTGACATCTGTGCTTGTGACTGGCCACCACCACCATCGCCGAACCAACAGGCGATACGGGGATCAAGGGTGAATTGTCTTCGACTTTATAAGTTAACTCGCAGTTGTACGCAGGGTAAGACAGACGGCAGTTGCATTTTCGCCGGTGATCACTAAACAGCTACGGAATGTCCGCCGTGACAGCTGTAAGTACATCCCGATTTTGCCTCTGATTAAATTTCGAAACTCAAAATTTAATAATTACTAAATGTTATATTATTAATATAACATTTAATAATTTAATAATATAACAAGCGACAGTAAAACTACTTTTCGAGAAATTTTATTATTTCATGAATTATTCCTCGACTTGTAAACTCGACATATTTTACTTGTTTATACAGAATTGACCAAATCATTATATCGTCCCTGGTGAAAATTTTTCTCATAATTTTTATACGAATTGGAACACTTTTCAGAAATACTGAGAAAATGTACATCTTTTTTTAGAATTTTTCATATATGTGGTTTCTGAAATATTCTAAGATTCGTATAAAAAAATCTAAGAAATTTTCTATATAGTTATAAAATTATACAGAAATTCTGAAAAATTCTGAAATTTACATAGAAATTCTGAAAAATTATATAAAAAATTCTAAGAAAAGATGTACATTTTTTCAGTATTTCTGAAAAGTGTTCCAATTTGTATAAAAATTATGAGAAAAATTTTTACCAGAAGTTTCTAACGTTTAACAATTTTATAGTGTCGCTCTGAATCGATTTTTTATTAACTGGTAAATTATTGTTGAACATATAAACATCTTTTTCAAATTCGCAATTAAAACATTGTGTATAGACACGTTATGAAATTTCTTTTCTTTCGGATGGAATTTGTTTCACGTCATGAAATTCACGAATGTCGGATGTAGTGAAATTCACGCAACACGTGCTTCATGAATCGTGTTTCGAGCCAAGATATTTATGTTTAAAAAAGAAACTGATAATGCACTATTACACAATACATATCAGTAATAATCGCGTCACAAATCCTCTTTTCTATGTAGTGTCGATAAATATGGTCCGTTTTCCGTGTATGTGCATGGGCGTCCACAGAGGGGGGCAAAAGGGGGCATTTGCCGCCCCCCTGAAATCAGCAAAAAATCAAGCATTTGCTCTCCTTTTGAATAAACCCAGGTAGCAAGCTGACGTTATTTGTCGTCATTTTGACGTCAAAATGACGTTTAATGTCGTCAAAATGACGACAAATAACGTCAGCTTGCTACCTGGGAAGGAAGGGCAAAGTTGTACTAATCTTGCCGATCTCTGCTCTAATCCATAGGATTAGGCGTATAATTTTCAATAAATGGTGTAAATAAATTTCAAATTATAAGTATTCTAATTCTGGAAGTAACATTTTGAATCATGCCCCCCTCCTGGAAAAAATCTTGCGGACGCCCTTGTGTATGTGTATTAACTCTTAACTACACTGGGGTACACAAACGTACTCCACCTGTACAGCAGTATCCCACCTGTACAGCAAAAACGCAACAACTTCAAGTATACGACTCCCAGGGAGAATGATCGATGTCGGATCGACATCGATCAGACGTCGATGACGTCTAACCGACGTCTGATCGATGTCGATCCGACATCGATCAGATGCCATTTCTCCCTGGGCTAAATTTGACGTAATTGAAGGCAAGATTGCTTTATGGACTGTTATAAGCGATTGATTTTTTTACAGCAACAAAGCCGTGGCCATGTCACGCTGCTGGACCCATCTGAACAGCTTCGACCTGAGTCGATATACGCCGGGAAGCTGCAAAGTCAATTCCGTAACTTCGATGAAGATCCCGACGATCCCATCAAGGAACGTGTCCGCAAAACCTACCAACAGATGCACACCAATCAAACCGTCGAGTTCGTGAAATGTTAGTCAAAACGAAAAATTATATACATAATTACATGTTTGCTGCCGTGACTATTTTATTTGGCGATAAAAGAATAGAATACAACGTAAATGAAAGTTTGTCTCCAGGCGAAATAATTTGAACGACTGAATTTGCATCTCATTCATTTATATTGTTCCCGATATAGTTAGAAAAACGAGATAGGGGAGAATCGCTGTTCTTCTTGCAGCTCGCATGAGAGATTGGCTCCAGTTTAATAAATTCAAAATGACGGTGAAAGATGCCTTGCTCAAGCTGAACGATCTCGTGGACGAAAGTGATCCGGACACAGACCTGCCTAACATCGTTCATGCGTTCCAAACTGCGGAGTCCATCAGGGAAAAGCATCCGGACCTGAAATGGTTCCATCTTACCGGCTTAATTCACGATCTTGGCAAGGTGAGACGAAATGCGAAGCTCTATGAAAAAACTTTACAATGAATCACATACCACAACAATTTATACGGATGTTTAAAGAAGACAGATTGTCCCCAAAAAATCTATCTTTTGAAAATAATGTACATAAAGGACAGACAGCCAACTACGCGCCGATCACTTTTCGGTCTTAAAACGCAGTCACTATTTAAAACTGGAAATAATATTATTTGGTTGAGCTATGAAATGTATATAAATTCATGTAATAAAATATTATTAGGCAAAAAAGATCCAGCCGACCAAAAATAGCCTATATATCTATATATAAAATATCTATATATATAAAATAGAATGTCTGTCTCTGTATATTCTTTATACACTGCTAAACCCTTTGAAACCTAACTACCATGAAACCTGGACATCTCACCTTCTCCCCCTGATTTCATCCCCTTTACACTTTGTGATTTAAGTTCGGTGTCCGGACAACGCCGCGTAGTTTAAGCTAGTATACTATGTTAGTCACGTATTGATCTATTCAGTATTATCAAATAACAAATAATTGTATAATACATTGCAGGTGATGGCGTTTTAC
Source organism: Aphaenogaster ashmeadi (assembly GCA_003063805.1). NCBI lineage: Eukaryota > Metazoa > Arthropoda > Insecta > Hymenoptera > Formicidae > Aphaenogaster > Aphaenogaster ashmeadi. Next base: position 9,226 of record NJRQ01000579.1, read on the forward strand.
GGAGAACCCCAATGGGCAGTGGTGGGTGACACGTTTCCCGTCGGTTGCGCTTGGGGCGATTCCATCGCGTACAGAACGTCGAGCTTTGACAATAATCCCGACGGCAAAGACCCACGTTACAAGTACGTCCTAATTAGTTTTGCTAGTTCTTCCGCTTGATAACAGAAATTTCCAAACAAAATATATTATCTGTATAAAAGACAATTTGGTATAAAAAGAACATTGACTGTTCGAAGAACTCGTGACTCGTCGTGTATTCATGAGTAAGAAAAATACATTAATAAGTGTCCCAAGAGAAATTCTAATGCCAAGCTGGTCGCAGAATTTATATAGGCTTTTACGTAGAGTGATAAAGGGACAATCTGAATACGTTAGAACTAAACAATTGCACTTGCAAGTATTGCGCTGCATCAAGGATATTTTTGTTGCAGCACAAAATACGGCATGTACAAACCCAAGTGTGGAATATCCAATCTGATGATGTCATGGGGCCATGACGAGTACTTGTACCGCTTACTCGTGCACAACAAGAGCAAATTACCGAAGGAGGCTTTGACTATGATCCGTTATCACTCCTTCTACCCCTGGCACGCCGGCGGCGACTATATGCACTTTTGCACTGAGGATGATATCGAGATGTTGAAGTGGATTAGGGAATTTAAGTAAGTTAAATATTAAATAATTTGAATGCAATGAAATATATGCAATAAGATAAATGTAAGGGAGATAAAAAGTAATTAAGTCAAAAATTACTGGCTCCATTCGTTATATTACATTATCATAAATTACAAAAATTATCTAATTTATAATAAAATTTAAATATAAATTATATTACATTATTAGAGTTGGAAAGATAGAAAGATAGAAGATCGTCGATGATTAATTCGATGAAAAAATGTTACAGCAAATTTGATCTTTACACTAAGAGCGCCGGCGTCCCGGACATTGAGAAACTGTGGCCCTACTACGAGAAATTGATCGACGAATACATCCCCGGCGTGATCGAGTGGTGATCCACGTTTTTCGCATATTCGTGATTTATGTGGTATTTTAAATGACGATTGTTATGCGCAATAATATGAGCTTGCTTACTGCTATTTAGATACATGTATATTGTAAGAATTTTATAATTTTTATGAGACTATACATATATGTATGAATATATATATATATATATATATATATATATATATATATATATATTATATCGTTTTATATCAATATAATATATATAGATATATATTATATCGTTTTATATCGATATAAAATATTATACCATTTTATATCAATGTGTCATATATATTAAAATATATAATATATTTTGTAATATTTAACATATTAAATATATTTTAATAATATGTTATATACACTATTGTTTAAAAGTATTTACGCTGTCTTTCTTAATTAAATGGTAAAAATTCACACAAAAGGTTAATGAACAATTTTTAAAATAGACATTGAATTTAATAATAATGTTTGATAGATCAATATGTAGAATTTACATTCTACATATATAAAGAATTCTAATAGAATTAAAACAGAAATTAAACATAAAAAAGTACATGTCAAAATCAGAGTGGACAAATATTTTTGAACAGTAGTGTATTATGTAATAATATTCAGTCTGAAAAAAGAGAAGATAAAATGTAATCTAATTGTAAGCAACGCGTTAAATATAAACAAATCTAATGTTAGACATAAAGTTACTAAAAACAAAATCAAATTCGATGATTGTGCCTGGAACTTGCTACATCCCTCGGTAAATATAATTCGCGAAACTTTGAGAGAGAATCTCACAATTTCTCCATTGTAAACTATTACGTCGGTCCTCCGTAATATCTGATCAACGATCAGTCTTCCGCGATTTCCGCGCGCAGTTCGCGGAGCGCGTGCTTACGCACATTCCGAAAATTCGCACGCGGCTCTTTCCAGGCGTATAAAATTGATTAGGCTTACGCGCTGCCTGGCGCGATGATAAGGATTGCAGTTGACCCGATTAGATGAGTAATCCGCCTGTTAAACGGTGCGCGCGAAGGGGAATAGCCTGACTCATGCGGGCCAGGCGATACCTCGAACGAAGAATTCGTTCTCCAGGAACTGCTTTGCTCATTTTTTTATCAATGTATTCGTGAGGCTCGTAAGGCAAATCGTGCGTAAGGCCACGCACTGAGAATCATAATCCCCCGTAACTGAAAGACGCAGGATTAGCTCAAGGGGGAACAATTACTTCGATCTGAGAATAAAAGTTATTTTGTTACAATTTATATATAAAATTATTAATATATCAATAATAATCATAAGCCATTTGTTATAACAAGCGTATTTGGCGAGCAGTGATACATCTTCCTCAAAAATTAAAATGTATTTTATTAGTTTTATTATTACGTTCGCGGTAATTACGCTTCCAAACGTAGTGAATAAGTAGTAGATAGTAGTGAATAAAACAATAAGACATTTAAGAAAAGTTGTTATAATATTATGCAAATGTACAAATCCTTAATTTTGGTTTTGCAATAAGAATATCCTTGTTTGTTAATATCTTTAGAAAAATTTATATCATTTTGAGGAGCAAAAGAAACAGACTGAAGGACAATGCAGCACTTAATTATTAATTATTTAGCAAGGCCTTATCTAAATCTATTTTGAAATTATGATAAAATAAAAATTGTTACAGTTTTAATCACTACTGTAGATATATAAAAAATATACCTACATATACAAAACATACATACACTGAGAGAAAAAATATCTTGATACAAAAAAATTTTACTTAACACAAAAAAATTATTTACTCGGTGGGTTCTAATTATTTATTGTATTCAAGTCTTAAAATTTCTTGATTGAAATATTTATAATATTTATAATATTTATAATTTTTAATTAAATTTATTTTCTTTTCGTTCTAGAAAATATTTACAGTTGGATAATTTTTATATTCAAGATAATCAGATTGTTTAGAAAACAATTTAGTTAAGTTTAATAATATTATTGAGTTATAAAATATTTATTTAAATATAAAAAATGTAAAAGTATAAAATAATATACTTAAGGTGTGTATTTATTTAAAACTAAATATTTTTACTTAATTAGAACAAACAAATACTTGTATCAAAAGATATGTGTTTTAAGAAAGTGTATTTTTAAGGTTTTAAGAAAATGTATTTTTTTCATTTGAATAAATTTTTCTCTCAGTGTATGTAAACTTTTCTTGTTACGTTTGAAAGCATAATCCAGAGCATAATTAGCGCACGAAGGTGATATAGTTAGCGACAGGGGCGACGGGCTTTCCCGCTCGTTGTCATGCTTATCACATATTACGAATATGATAGAAGCTGAACTTTCGGCACGCGCGGTCGTCCGCTGTGAACGTGTAGAGGCTAGAACCTAGGAAGTTTTCAATAAACCGGACAATCTACTGTGCTCCGCGGCCCCAATAAACTGACAGCGTCTCGCGTCGTCATAATGGAGTGCGCAGCCTCTTTATCGCGACCAAGCGACGGTAACATATCTCGTCTTGCAGTTATATTTTCGCGGTATCTGCCTTCACTCTGCGTCCAGAAGTTCTCAGATTGTACTCGCGCGATGCCCTTACAAGTGTAAAACCACTCCGTGAGAGCGGAGAAACCGGGACAATGATGCAGAGGCAAAAGAGCTTGTTTAGATAATGTTTCGGAGATAATTGAAGCTGAATTCAGACGTGACCTGAAGAAACTGCAGCTTAAGACTTTACTGCGAAGACCTTGATATGTGTTTTAAGAAAGCAATAAAGAATAAGGCCCTGTGCACAATGGAGGAATATTAGATATTAGGAATAGGAATTAGAGTTTTAGAATCAGTTTCCTCAATGAATACTATATAGATAAATAATAAGTTACGTTGTGTTTCGTATAACACATTTATGTCTTATATCTTATTAATATCCATTGTGTGTTACGTTCAATATTCATTGAGGAAACTGATTCTAAAATTTCAATTCTTATTCCTAATATCTAATATTCCTCCATTGTGCGCAGGGCCTAACTTCTCTTCAATTTAATATTAGATTTTAATTGTTTTCTAGACTGGAGGACTTATTTAGTTAATGTCCCGGAGATAATTGAAGGTGGATTTACACATAAAGAAATTACAGCTTAAGATTTTACGAAGACCTCAATATATTTTTTAAGGAAGCGATAAAAAAGTACTTATTTTTAATTTAATATTCAATTTCAATCTGTTTTTAGATTAAGAATTTATTTAGTTAATATTTCGAAGCCGAATTCGTACATAAACTAAAGTAATTAGAGCTTAAGATTTTACTACAAAGATCTCGATATATCTTTTAAGAAAGCGATAAAAAATGATTTAATTTCAATTTAATATACGATTTCAATTTGTCTTTTAGATTTTGAAATTTATATATCAAACTGTTATTATTCGATGGAGGAGAAAAGGCCTTGTTAAGGGCGCCACTGCGATTGCTAGGCATTCCTTATAAATATCTTTAAATCATTTATGATCGTTACATCCTTTCGAATTTATACGAGATGACCTTTACGGATGAATATTCATGTTTAAAGAAGTAGTTAATGCTCGATAACCTTTCGGTAAAAGTTATGAGGAATTAATCCGGCGTATCGTACCTGCGCGCGATAGGCTTGTTAACGAGCGGATTGATCGATTGTTTTGTACGGGGTAATTGTCGGTTGTGTTTAACAAGCGAATGCACGCACATAAGGCGCACGTAAGGTGGACGCAAGAAACATTACGTTCTAATCTCATTGTTTCGCAATTACGCGGTCGCCGATCTCGCGACGCATTCGGCGCACGCACACGCAACGCGTGGAATTTTATTTATCTCGACGTCCGCGTGCCTATCCAGCTCCCGGTCCCGAATTAGTCTCCAATTAATCCACGCCAGGGGAAAATTGATCGCGACAAATCTCCGACGGTGGGCGATAGATAAATATTCATGAGAGCCGGCTGGACGCTCGCGCCGGTCGATCGACGTCGCTCGAAAGATCTGTCCCAAATTAAAGAGTTTATTTTTCTTGATCATCTATCACGGAATGAGAGAGAAGGATCTCGCTGTGCGAAGGAAATTTCGCCTCTCGCACATTCCTCTCGACACGTGTAATATCACCATGGGCGCCCTTACAACTTTTTTCAAGGGGGGCAGAGTGTAAATATACTTAGGGGTATCATTTTTGTTCCAGGTTGTGAAGGACTGCGAGTTAAGAAATAAGATACTTCATTTGGTGTAAATAAAATGTTAAAAAATAATTAATCAGAAAAAGCAAATTTCAAATTTCTTGAATTTTTTGATAATGCATATCTAACACGCTCGCTACATTTTATGTCAGGCTCTGCCAAACGAGTATATTTTCAAATAATATTTTTTAAAGAGATATTTATGCAGATTTTTATTTTTAATTGTATAAATTTCAAATAAACAATTGTCTGGTTGTCAGTCATAAAACCATTTTAAATTGAAAAAATTAAAATCCAGAGAGAGGTATATGCCCCTCTTTGCCCCCCTCTCCTCCCCCTCCTCGTGAGCACCAATGAATCGCGTTTCTTGCGATCTCTTGCGTGTAAACGATCTCTGGTCGCCGCCGCAGCGTACGTGATCGGGAATCTGAAAGGTCGATTATTGTTTAATTAACGACTACGCGCCTCGTTTAACGAGATGGAATTATTCCGGCGTGTTCGCAGCCGAGCCGCGGCTTATTAACGAATCGGCCGATCGCGGACCCCGCCTCGGGGATAATTGTCGGGTCTCCGCTTTCTGCATCGCGACGTGCGTTCCCGGCGGTGATCGCGAAGGGAGAGAAGGGCGACCGGCGGTCTGGGATCCCTTCACCGATCTGGGACGCGCGCGAGATGTAATGAAAGGCCGACAGGTCGGCGTGGCCGTATAGTTACTCAACCTGAAACGGGGTTACATCGATCTTCCGATGCGTGGAGGCGTGGAACCGTGAAGTCGCGGACACATTTGATCCATGTACAATCTGTGTGTGTATGCGTTCACACGTATATTTATATATACGAGGAAAGTCCGTTTTCACGTAAATGGAAGAGGTGCGACATGCATTTCGCTAATTTCCGCGTTAAATTTATTATATCCACTTCTTATATGTGGACATTGTGGACGTATAATAAAAGTTGAAACAATTTGATGGAATTATTAACATTAGAACTATCAAAGTAGTCAAAAAGACAGGTTTTTCAAAAATTTCTTAAATTTATGACGTTTCCTGAGATTTTTTATGACTTTTATCGTAAGTGTATTTTGCAATATGTAAATTGATGCTGACAGTTCACGGATATTGTATTTGTAAAGTTTCTTCTAAAGTTAAGTTATTAATAATAATTTAATCATTATTAATTGCAATATGAAAATGATTAAATTGATCAATTTACTTTTTTTCTTTATCCCTTTTAAAAGAAATAGTATAGTAAAGTATATATAGTTAATAGAAACTAATCGTCGGTAGATAATCTAATGTTAATACGTGCTCGCGAAGAAATGATTTCTTCGTTTTGCAATAATTAATAAAAAATGTGTCGTGTCAATTCTTGCCTCTATGATTTCAACGATAAGAAATGATCAAAGAATTAATTAAAGAAAGCAAATTAAGTTCTGGGAGGGAAGAAGTTAATTGAGAAACGAGATGTATCAATTTATAAAGCCCGCAAAAAGAAGATGAAATACAACAAGATAAACGAAACTTTATAGGAACAACGCACGAAATTAGAGGATCTGATTTCACGCGTCTGATTTTCTTAGTGTAACCGAACTTTTTGATAACTCTTTTTGAAACGATTTTCCCGGTTACGGACAACATGCATAATTTTTCCACGGTGGCTTCTTCTCCCGAAGACTTCGAGGCCGGCCGGGATCGTGTTCGTTTACCTCGTCGGGAAAGGGCTTCTTTATTTTTAGCGATCCACCGGCATTCGTCGTGCCCCTTGTCACGAACCCCGATACTCGCTTCTTCCTTACTAACAGCCCCAAGCCCCACCGACTTCCGGTTGCGCCGCGTGGCTTCGCCACAGCATTGCTCTTCCTTCCGCCAGGATCGCCGCCACGATTTCTCGTCCTCGTCGGGATTCCTTGGTCCCGTTTGAGCCGAACGACTTCCGTTAGGCCGTTTCGTTAAAACGCATCCTTGAACCAACATTCTTGCCGCGAAACGGCGACATTTTAGATATTGACATTGTTTGTTGATATTAATATGAAATGAGTAAATTATCTTTATTATTAAAATGAAGATAATTATATTAACATTCTGTATCCTCGTAATTAGGAATACTTTTAACGCATGATTATTAATATATTAATGCTCATGCATTAATAACATGGCATTAATGAATATATTAATATATTAGAATATATTAATAATTAAATTATTATTAGTAATAATTTACTTAACTTTAGGAGAAACTTTACAAATACAATATCCGTGAACCGTGATCATTAATCAAACAGTTTAATTGATTTAAATTTGTATACAACATATATCTTTAATCCTACGTATTCAATCTTCAATCATATATAAAACATTCCCAGGTGCTGTCGGACAGATTTCTACTCACGAAAAATATGTTAACGTATTAACGATTAAATTATTCTTACAATTAGTGTATCAATCATTATTGAATATAAGCTTCGTCGTATCTAACATTCATAATGTAAGAACTGTGATCTGGACTTTCGCCGGAGCCCACCTCCGCGCTCGGGGTTGATCGAGCGAGCGGAGAGATAGGAATCATGACGAAGCGTAGGTGGGAGCCGATGGATCGTTCCCGGGGCACTCCTATGGACGCAGGTGACTTACCTGGAAGTCCAATTAGAGGCGATTCCGTGATGGGGAATGAGCGAGCGGCTGCGAGTGCGCATAAACGCGGGCGCGCGCGATCGCGATCGCGAGAACGAGAGGAGCCCATCCACCCTCCCTCCCGCTGGGCAAACGCCGGAGCTGCGTGTCGGCGAAATTGGCTTAGTCAGCCGCATTACCGTGCATTACGGGACATTAACGGGACGTTATTGTGGCAGCATCAGCCCGCGTAGCCCATCCGCGTATGTTACGTCCTCGTGTGCCCGTGCGCGACCAGCACCGGGCGAAAGAACGAGCGGGGGAAATGTAGCTGTAGGTCACGTAGCTCGTGAATCATGCAACCTTACCTTTACCTCGTAAGCGATCGCGACTTCTGAGAAACCGTCGGGTATACGCGCACACGGACGCCCACGCGACCCCGACGTAACCGAGACCCACACACGGCGCCAGATTCTCGATACCTCCTCTTCTGTGCGCTCTCTCACTCTCTCTATCTGTCTCTCTCTTTCTTTTTCTCTCTCTCTCTCTCTCTCTCTCTCTCTCTCTTTCTCTCTCCCTCTTTCTCCCTCGCCGTGTCCGCGACCTCCGGACAGCCAACCCTCGCCGAAGGTCGCCAAGGCCTCGAGCGCAACGAGGTGCAGGCGTGACGGATGCTGCGATGGGGAGAACACTCGCTCTCGTAGGAACTGGATTTCGCGGTAATCGGTAGAACGTGGTTCCCGGAACGGAGAGATTCGCAGGACCTTAACTCGCCGCGGAGAAAGTCGTGGGTTTTTAGAACGGAATTCGCGGAACTACCAAAGCGAAATAGGGATTACATCTCGAGTTAGATAATGCAGCTGCAGGTTGAATTAAATAATGAGGAAACTGAGTCATCAGGATTATTCATGTTAAGAAGATAAAGAAGAGTCGTAATTGAATTATATCTTTTACATAAAATTGAGTTAGCGAGATTAACGTTTAAAAGATAAAGAAGAATCGTAATGGAATTATATCTTTACATAAAATTGACTTACTAAAATCGTTTACTTAGATAATATAGCAAGAAAGACAGGAGCGTAGCCAGGATTTTATTTTGGGGGAAGGGGGATTTTTAAAAAATTAAAATCACAGAACAACTCATGACTTTTTAAATTAAATAAAATAACAATATTCGTTTAGAACATTTTCTTTAGACCTTAAAGCATTTACCATTTCACTTCTCTCTCCGCGGTTTTCAACCTTTCATTTTCGTATTTTCATATTTGGTTCCAAAATTTCGGGGGGGGGGGTTTATCCCCCTAATCCCCCCCCGGCTACGCCACTGAAAAAAGATATGATAATATCTTGTTATAAATGGACGTACGGTGTCCTCTTAAAACATGACGTGGTCAAAAAGAATACGGCGTACAATGTAAGGATGAACTTTGGGAAATGTAAATTCATGAAGGTGCCGTAAATCATATGAATAATATCTGCGATACTAATCTGCGGATAATTTACAGCAATTTGCCTCCATTTGTCACTTAACGGTACCCGCGACTTAATAATCCGAGAACGTTTCGCAGGTAAAGTATATCTTTTCCGACTCGTCTTTGTTCCAGAGAATTCGAGATAATCGTCCCTGATCCCTTTCGCACGCCGTTAACGTGAAATACATAATGCGACGATGGGAAGATAACGCGACAGGTGAAATTCGTGTCTCGTAATGTCGAAGAAGAGATCGAAACTGATACCACGGCGACCACATCGACATTTGTGCCCAAAGACGCGGTATGAATTTTAACAACTTTCAGTACTTAATATTTGTAATTAAAATTAATATCTCTTTTGCAAAAAGGTGAAGCGTCCTCCACACAAAGTCTCTTTGGAAAATATCAGTAAATATATTATAAAGTGATACAGTACGTAATCCTACATATAGCAGTGCTGTAGTATTGTAAGTTATAATTAATATTATTTGTAAGCTATTATTAATCGGTACTGGGTGTCCCGTTTCTACCGCATTAACTTTCGTGACGTTTCTAGCGAAAATTCGTGTGGGAGGGTAACGCATCTCGTCCGGGAGTAGTGTGTTTTAATTTAGGAGTTGCAAGGACACACGCGGGGGATATCCTAGGACGCGGAAATACGCGGGGGTAGTGAAGTATGACAGTAACGGTCCCGCAATGTCGGAGCGGCCGTTCTTTGTCCACCTACCTGAGTGCGATTACTCTTCACGCTCATTATCCGCCCGTTCCGCGAATCCGCAGGTTTCCCCGTAAAATGCGTCATAGGATCGGCGCGAATTACCGCCGGCAGAAAATGTAACGACCCGTATTCGTCCCTTTTTTTTCCTCCTTTGCTTTTTATTAATTTGACGGTTCCGGTAAGGCGGCTCCCGAGAATATTTTCCCACGAGCTGGTTTTCTATGTCCGTCGCAAAACACGCGGCGATAAAGTTTCCTGCTTTCCCGCTTCGTTTTCCCCCCGCGCCGCGCGAGATAATATTTTGCATTATCGGATGCAAAAGCAAAACGTCATTCTTCGCGTAACTTCCAAGAATAGACGTTTGAGAGAGTCACGCTATCAATATTAGCCAACAAAAAATTAGATTACACTCGAATTTTCGAGAGACAACAAAATATAATTATAGAAACGATTTTTATATTTTCCTATTTTCCTACTGACGTTACATTTAAGTATGTTACAGAGTTCACCGTGTTTATTTTAATTAATTATTTTAATTAATCATTTTAATTAATTATTACTCCGCGTCGCCTCCTGATCTGAATAACGTCACCGTAACCTCAGGCGCATAGAATCGCAGGCATATGTCATTGTCGCGGCAAGATTCGGGTTCCATCAGCTAATGCTTCCTCGGAAGTGTCAACGCCTTTCGGCTACATTACCAGATCTCCCATTCATTATTCTAACGTTCGCGTTACCGCGTTACGGTTCACGATAACACCCGGCGTCGTGTCAGACGTGTCAATCCGCCGCTACAGCTACTTTCCGAGAAGCGGCCGTGTCCCTCATCCGCGACGACGACTGCATACCGGTGCACCGGCTGGTGTAAGTACGCCCCGGCGAGGCCGGCGTGAGTTATGACATATTTGCGGTCTCGGGGATCTCCTACCTACCTACCTTAACTACCCTCCGTCGCGTAGGAGAGACCTTTCTCGCCGCAACCCGACGAGGCACACTCTCGGACGAAGATCCTACGTACACACACGCCTTGGACGCTTGCACGTAGTCGTGATCGTGCATTCCTGATGTCTTCCTTACGAGCGGAGCACCGGCCCCTTCTCACTGGACCCGTCTCACCTTTAGACCGCTCTCACACCTGCGGATCCGTTTGTAGTTGTCACGAACGTCTCAAGGCGCGTGGGGCAGCATCTATTCGACGTGTTCGCGCGTAGACATTCGTGCATTGTGATTAGAAAGCCTCTAACAGCATCTGTGAACGCTGTGAACGTTTTATATACGTTAAAGATTATAAATACGTACACGGAAAGAACGGTTTTGCTGAAGTGTCTAAAAATTTGGCCAGATACAGATCTGAAAATAATTTTGTTAGTCTATCAAAAGTAACTAAATAGGACGATTAAGCATAATGATAATGCTTAAGCTGCAAAAAGTTTTGATATTCTAGCAACTATTTTGAGCGTCCTACATAATTATTTTGATGGTCCAAAAAAATTATTTTCAGATCTGTATCTGGCCAAATTTTTAGATATTTTAGCAAAACCGTTCTTTCCGTGTAGAATTTCTTCGAAAGTCAAGGATTTAGATTTTTTTTCGAGAGAAACAAGGATTTTCTGGTTGACAAATATGAATTCTTTTGACAAGAAAAACGCTTAAGAACGCACGTCAATTAAACTTTAATAAAAGCGTTGAATGACTTACATGAATACTATTCAAATCGCTACAAATCCAAAAATTCGTCAAGAATAAGATTCAACATACGCTCCCAGTTTTTAAAACAATGTTCTTCCTAAAATGTTTATCTACATCATCTTGAAAGTTTTTGTAAGCGTGAATCATTTATGCAAAGGAAGGAACGTTCCACTAAAGTACGATCGATCACCGCGTGAAACTGTGTGGAATTAACTTTACATTCTATCGTATCTGGAGAGAAAGACACGTGCATCTCAGCCCGATATCCGTAACGGACAGTCCCTCGGAGAATTGTTATAAATTTTATATTACATACGAGAGAGAGAGAGAGAGAACGGCGGGCAATTAGGGTGAAACAGACAGTTCGGCGAAGTCACCGGCGACGGTGATTAAGTTTTTAGACGCTCGCGCGCGAGAGATTTTATTGTCAGCCTCTCGGGGATTTCCGCGGAGATCGCGATTGTTCCCCACGGCACTCCTCGCGACGCATTATCCCGGCTATTATCCGGAATCCCGCTAATGCACCGAGATTAACGCAATCATCACGCGAAAACCGCGCCGCTTCTGCGAAAAAGGGCGAGGGACTCGCACGTGTCACGCTCGCGCGACCGTAGCCGCGGCATCGATCGGCGATTTCCGGGAGGTGACTTCATTCGGGGATTCCGTCGCGGTCACGCTTTCGTTCGGCTCGACCTGTGTATACCTGACGGAGGGACGGAGAGGGTGGGAGAATAACCATCCCGTCAGGTACCACCACCCACCGCCGTTCGCTACACACGTGAGAACTTCAACCCCCGTCAGGAGGACGCGCGTAAAGCCCGGATCGTCACGTACTCGGCGCGGCCGATCGATTCCGTCCTTTCTTTTTTTTATGATTGATTTTCCCGCTGACTTTCTCGCTGATTAACAACCTGGACGCCACGATGCGTCTGCCGCACGGGCGAAGGCCCGCGGTGCTCACCTTGGAATAAACCCGCCGTTCGGTCGGGCATTTCCGCGGAAAGCTGACTGTAAGGAAGATCTCTCAGGCTTATTTATTTAAATCGTACATCATACCTCGACGACGATAGACGTATTAAGTCATGTCTTCGTTATATTCACACGACGCATAATTACTATGATATATCTGGACATATACCATAGATCCTAGCGAGTGTTAACCTTAACTATGTACCATCGCACTTGAAAAGGACCGAAACTTACGGTCGAAACGTAGTGCTATAATTTTAAATATATCTGACCAGTCAGGTCGAATCAAATAATTTTCTTGTTGTTTCTCATTTACTGGCGAAGAAAAGATTACATTCGATTTTTATTTATTTAATCTCTCTATTCGTCCAATGTGTGGACAAGATGTATCTTCGCGGAAACTCATGCATTTTTATTCTTTGTCATATACTTTATCATTTTATTCTTATTTTTTATTCTTTATCATAAATAGCATATAGATTACATTTACGATTTTTTGTATCGTGGCAAGAGTGCAGCCTTCTCGGTGAGGTCGTTAACTTGTGAATCTAATCTAGGAGCGAAAGTTCGCGTTAACTTCTTCCGAGCAGAATCTCGGGCTTAAGTACGTTTGTCACATCCCACGGAGAAATCGCCGATTCTGGGAAATCACGTCCACAGATCTTGGATCTCAGTTGAAACGCGGGAATCGAGATGTTGCAAGACGACGATCGTCTCGACGGAGCTCTAATACGGACTCTAATAGAAAAATGGCGTTGATAAGTGGCGGAACTTGACGAAAGCCGGGGCTGCGACCTGTCGCCCGTTATCGCCGGAAGGAAGGCTAAGTGGAACGTTAACGAGAAAATCGAAGGCGCGCGCGCGATTGGAATAATCGCGGGTCGGAGGTCAATGCGGATGTATAATTCCTTATCCCGCACCTCCGTGGACGCAGGGGTTTCCTGCTTTGATTTTCACTTTCGGAACTCTCCGTCTTTGCCTCTCCTCGCTCTCAAAACGAGTGAAAAAATTATATATTATTTATATAATTATATATTATATAATTATATTATATTAATTAATTATATAATTATATATTATATAATTATATTTCATATATGAATTATTCAGCCATATATGATATTATATAATATTGTAGGTAGCTTAACTCTCTTATCTCTTCCGTCATTACGTCTTTACGTCTTTTGCTTTATCAGCTATCTGAATCGCGCGCTGCCTGATGAGTCCTGGCAGAGGTAGAGTTGGATTAAAGTTTCGATCGTCCCGATCGCGGTCAAGGTATATTATTTTTATTTCTAAAGAAGACTCGATTTCTAAAGAACCCTCGTGAAACTCGACGTAGAGCCTCCTGCGTCGTGTGGACGGGATAAGTCAACGAAAGAGATTGTCCGTCGAGACTCGATCATATCTCGTAATTAGACTTCAAACGGCGAACATATATTTAACAGTTACGCGACGAGAGCGGATGGTGTGGACGGGGGTTCAATCATCTTATTATACTTTGTCTCGCGTAATTGAAATTTAAACGTTGATGCACTTAAAGGCGTCGCGACGCGCGATGTACTTCATCGCGCTAATAACACCGAGACGGGAATCAAAATTTGATCGACGAACTAGATCTAGTCTCGACGCAGAAGTCTTGGTAGAAGAGGATCCTTCTTCACCGCGGACGGAAGCGATCGACGTCCGAGCGATCGAGATTCGAACATGGACGCCCATAAGGGGGCGGCAAGAAGGGGCATATGCCCTCCCTGCATTTTAATTTTTTCAATTTAAAATGATTTTATGATTGACAACCAGATAATTCTTTAAAATCAATAAATGTCAAGGGGGCTATTAGGAGATTTGACATCTATATTTGACATCTTGACATTTATTGATTTTGAATAATAAGGGGAGTCCTCACTTCAAATTACTAAATTCTTAGGTAATTTTTTGTTTGAAATTTATACAATTAAAAACAAAAACCTGCATAAATGTTTCTTTAAAAAATATTATTTGAAAATACATTCGTTTGGCACTCCTAAGTATATTTACACTCTGCCCCCCCCCTTGTAAAAAAATTGTAAGGGCGCCCATGGATTCGAGGAGACCAGGAGATAATGGAAGAAATTCGAGCGGAAGGTAATAGTCCACCAGAAGTGCAGAAGAAGAAAAGTAATCCAAGGGGTCGAAGAACGAGACGTGATGACAGGAGGATGGAGATTCGACGGGCAGGAAGAAAGGAAGAAACGAAGGAAAGGAGAAGACATCGCTCTCGCTCGAGTCGTTCTCTCGGATCTCGCTCGCCGGCTACCACGCGTTCGGCCGCCGTTCTGGCGGTCGCGGTCGGTGCACGAAATTCCGAGAAGCGCCGGCCCTTTACCCGGCCCGCCGCGAGGAGACGAGTTCTGCGATCGCGAGGGAACGAAAGAAACCGGAGGTGCACTCGAGACGCGGACGGAGACGGACTCCGCCACTCGGATATCTCGAGATGGGGATTCGACGACTGGAATCGAATCGTCAGATGTTATGTATTCTTAACGGCCCTTCGTTTCGTACAAGATGCAACTGATTAGAGTACCTTTCATCTTAAAATCGACTTGAGGCGCGTCCGAGGAGCGCGCTATCGCGTCGGTCTATCCTTGTTTTACGTTTAATGAACGATAAAGATAGAATGATGCAATAGCGCTGAATAGCGTTGACAGCGTGCTCGCTGAACGTGCCTTAAGAAACATACCTTTAGGCAAACTTCATTGTCAGTTTGATGCGCTGCTTAAGATTTTGATGATGAGGGAGTAATTTTTTTGCTTGTTTCGAAGAAAATGTACGCACACAAATCTACAAGGAAATACTTAATTTAAAATTACATATAAAATATTACATACAAAATTATATAATAATAATTAATGAGAGAATAATGTGTGTATAATCTTTATTGATTGGCATTCGAGTTACAAGATTCCGCTTCCATCTTACAATTACATTTGCATACGTCTAATAAGTAATACTCAGTATCAATAATAAATTACAAATACATGTATATAAAATTATATAAACCTTTATGTTTATGTTACGTTGCTGCTGCTTTCTCTCGCAATATCTTCTACGCCATAAATACGTCTTTTGACGTTTTTAAAGCAAATCGAAATCGTACACCGAAAAAACGATAAGGTTGCCACAACCACAATAATAGTAATATTTGGTTCAGCCACGTCCTGTGGTTGTCACATTCACATTGTTTTGTGTAGTGCATCTATATATGTTTGTCTCAAGATTCACTATGTTTGCTGTACCAAATGCATAGTTGCCTTCACATCAATGTGAATGTGACAACCACAGGATGTGGCTGTACCAAATATTACTATTATTGTGTGGTTGTGGCAACCTTATCGTTTTTTCCGTATAGAAGTCAAACAACAATTTTAACGAAGGTAATCGTTATCTTTCCAACAGAGAGAACATCGTATGAATTAATATATACATTTATATCGTAAATTAACGGAGGCATTTTATCGAGTACATTTATCTCTTTACAGCCTTCGCGACGTGAAATCCGGATGTCCCTTGAGCGTCTCCCAGGAATCCGGGATTGCGGACGATCGGAGATCAGGATGCCCTTACGCGTGTTACTCTACGTGGAAAACGCGCTCCTATTCACCCCCATTCGGCGAGACACCTCCGACCACGCTTAAACTCGGCTCGGCTTCGGCTTCGGCTCATCTCAGCTCGCTCGCACCCGGGCGCCTCTCGCTCGCTCTTGCTCTTGCGCGGCGCGCCGCGGCGGGAGCGGACCCCGCTGGATATATACATGCACACGCGATATCATAGCGGCGAGCAGTCGACACGCGGCACTCGTACGAAGCGGGTCTCCTCGTGCTCTCCTTCCCTCCTCCTGCGGCCGAGGGAGAGAAAGGAAGAAGAGAGACACAGCAGTCACAGACAGAGAGAGAGAGAGACTCGAAGAGAGAAGTGAGCAAGTTTTAGCTCATCTTCGATCTTCCGTGCAAAATCTTCGCCAGCAAAAATCGTCGGGAGGATTAATAACCACGATAATCAACATCTCGGATTAGTTCGTACTCGTCGATCAGTCGCGACGATCGGTGCATCTCGCGCGATGACGCCGCCGTTCGCCAGCGGGAAGAGGAAGCACGACGTGAAGTTTCCCCGTTGGACATCCGGTTCCGATCTCCGTCCCGCGGCGCGCTCTTAGAATGCCGCGCGTCGCCTCCTGAGAGATCGACCGGGGACCACGCTCGATCGCACGCCAGCGTAACAAGACCGCGGGCACTCTCTCTCTTTCTCGGAAGTGTCGCTCGGACGTGAGGACGCTCGCGGAGAGATCGCCGTGAACGCGGAAGTAATCCGCGTCAGCTGGAGCCAACCGGATTCGGGAGGCTACCATTTGTCTCGTCGAAGAAGTCGTTCAGCGAAGGGACGATTCGACAGTGTTGGAGAACCAGCGAGGTCCTTCAAAGCTGATAGTCCCCCGATAGTCGAGCAGCCGGCGTGAGACCGGCCACGAGATCGTGTCCCTGGCTATGGGCAAGCTCCCAATAATCCCTCGAGGTGGTACTACTCGCGATAACGCAAGGGCGGACGACCGGGAGAAGACAGTGACGACGACGACGAGGACGGCGGCGGCGGCGGTGGTAGTCGGTGGTGCGGAGGCGCGATCCAGCGCGACGAGCGGCGCGATCGCCGATAGCGCTGCCGCCGATCGCGATCGTCGATTCCTTATCGCGTCGACATGCGGCCGCGTGTCGGGAGGAGAGGAGCCATATCGAACCTCTTCTGGAGATCGAGCGCCACAAACAGTGAAGAAGGGAGGAGAGGAGCACGCGCGGAGGCGCTCGGGGATCGCTGACGCGTCGCGGCCGATCGGCGACGCCCGCCGGAGGCGTCGGGACGCCGCGATCGCGCGGCCACGCAGAAACACGTGGCATGCGGAAAGTAAGAACGAGGAGGACGTTCGAGTGACGGATCGCGACCCGAGCGGATCACCGATAATCGACGTTATCGGCGACCATGCCGAGCGGAGCTGCGCTCCTGACGCCATGGGAGGATGCTCGGCAGGACTCTGGAACGCCAGCAGGATCGCCGGCGACGACCGCCGCACTTGTTGCGTCCCGATCGACGCGGCCGCGTTTCTCGCGCGGCGCAGACGGGTCCGCGAGCGGCGGGATCGGCGAGCCGGCAGCGTCTTGCTGGCTCGCAGCAAGTCCGTCGCGGGAGTCGAGGAGATATTTCGTGGCGCGGTGGATAGTATTACGACAGGATGGGAAGACCGAGGTCGGTTTCTCGAGATTCCGCTCGTCGATACCACGGACTTTTCCAAGTGCAACGGACGTACCTTATCCAGCAACGCCGCGAGTAACGTGTCCGATCACGATAACGTGAACGGCGGATCGCCGACAACCGTCCGCGAGATCGGAGGACCGATCGACGGCGACGTCAACACGGAGAACCCTCGGACCAGTGATCCCAGGTTAATCGAGATCGATATCGTCGAATCCTCGTGTGTTCTCGCCGAGGAGACGGTACATCGAAGGAGCACCTCGTCCACGTCGCGATTTCCCGCGAAAATCGATCCGGACGGACACGTGTGGCGAACCAGGACGAACACGCGCTGGAGATTGCCGAGGATCGGCTTCGTCCAGCGAGCCCTTCTCCTGGGACTGCTCGCGATGAGTCTGCTCTGCGACGCGGTGCTGGCCGCGCCGTCGTCGTCGTCAGTCTTCGAGGATGACATCGAAGAGGAGGAATTGGCGGCGCCGAGGAACGGCCTCGGCGACGACGAGCTGGAGATCATCAGGAGGAGCATCGTGCAAGGCCTCGGGCTCCAGAGGATACCTGACCCTTCGAAGGTAGGCCTCGTCGACAGCATCCGGCGAGAATGCAAAGCATCGTAACTGCATTCTTCGGCATTTTCGTTCGCGACGTTATTTTAAAAATATTTTATTTTATTTTAAAATTTTCAAATATTCTTAAACGCGTGCCAAATATTCATTCCAATATACATTTTAAAAAATGTTATCTTATTAACAATAAATATCAAGAAAATTCTTGGATATATTAATATCCAAGATATATCATAAGTTCAATCCAGGTTTTGTATTTACCTAAACACTTATGTTTATTTTTATCAATGTAGATTAACTTTAATCTCGGGTTTAATTTACTTTATCTTTTCTAATTCTTAGAACTAGAAAATTTAATTTACTTTATCTTTTTCTAATTCTTAGAACTTTTCTAGTTCTAAGAATTAGAAAAAGATAAAGAGTAAGTTAAATCGAGATTAAAGTTCATCTACATTGATAGACATTAGAAACACTTAATTTTTATTGTAACTAGCGAACGAAACATCTTTCAGAGAGAAGAATTATTATTATGATTATTATTCGAAATGTCTCTCCTGAAAATTTGCAGTTACGATACTTTCTGTCGGTTCCGTCAGCATGGGTGGTACACGAAGAGAGAACGAATGACGAGAATGTATGGTGTATTGCGAAAGCACGCCGCGTTTAGGTATCATAAATCGATGCGAAAATATCATCGATAAGGCGTTCCAAATTCCTCGCGCTTTTACGAGTCGCGGATTATTTTAATAGCTCGAATTTTTCCATGAATAAAGATCATCGGGCAATAAAATCTTTCTTAAATTGCAAACCTGACGACGAAGCCACGTGACGCTTTTGCGAAATAGTCTTTAGCGCCGCGCGTAGATAACGAAATCGCATTTTCCACCGAGGTGGACTTTAATCAGAAGGAATTTTAATTTATCAATTATTTTACGAGACGCAGGTTAATCTTGATAACATAGGCGTCCGCA